>JAADYB010000429.1:0-20878 GCA_023338075.1 Phytopythium litorale
CAATGTCCAGCTCCTCCGACTGCTTCTCGGCGTACGCCTTCTGCCTCGCGGCCGACTTGTCGCTCACGTCCATGGCGAAGTCCGTGATGAGGTACGCGGCCGCGCCGATCGCCAGCGCGAGCAGCAGGAGCCCGGGCCAGATCTTACGGCGGCCCTTGAAGTCCTCCGCACGCTCAACCCTTTTGCCGGCCGTGGCGATGTCGATGGCAGCAATGTCGCGGCTGATAAGCGTCCCTCGCACGAATACCTCATTCGTAGAGCCGTCGCTGTCCGAGTTGCGCATCATGGTCTCGTTGAGAGAGCCAACCCCTGTAGATATAGAGATGCCTGTTGACCTGCCTGTCGTGTCGAGCAAGAACAGACAAGGACGATGATTGTTCTGAGCGCGGAGTAAAGTGAAGTGAGTGGGCGGGTGGGCGTCGAGATTGAGCCACGCCAGGGGAACAACGCTCGAGTCTGTGGAGCTGGAAACGTTGGCGAGAATCAGGTGCCCTCTTGGCATACATGCACCAACTCACAACCAGGAAAGCTCCTTGATTTTCGACTGAGATGCCAGAACCTGGAACACGACGATCACAGACATCCTCAGGCTTATCAACGAGCTGTGCGGCCGGATGAGCGAGTGTAGTGGCTGTGCTCACGCCTCACTGCGCGCCGCGGTCGTAGGCAGGAAGCACCGAGGGCGGTGCTGAGAAGGAGCAGTCACCCGGTCGGTAACTGCGAACGTGGGTGGCCAGCTGGGCGATGGCGCAGTTGGTGCACCACCACGTCACGCAGCAGTCGCCGCAGGCATCGCCTGGGATCTGACACTGCTGGCGCACCTTGCTGCGCGCGATCCACACGGGAAGGCTGAAGGCGACGTGTCCGAGCAGCAGAAGCGCGTAGCTGAACCAGATGACGCCCGTATTGTACGTGATGATGGTCTCGGGCTCGCCGTAGAAGATCTCGCCGTTGACCGTGTACACATAGCTGGAGGGCACCTCGGTCGACTCGACGCTCGCGTAGCGCAGCAGCAGCCGCGCGAGCGTGTACGGCCAGACCCAGAGAGATAGCCGAAGCAGTGCAGAGGAGTACGGCAGGAGGCCCAGGCGCGCGTACACCTGCGCGAGCGAGACACACGGGCATAGCCACGACATGCAGCAATTGGGCATGCACGAGTCGAAGCAATCGCAGAGCCCCGCCGCCCAGCGCAGCCTCACGAATTCTTCCTGGCCGCCCAAGGTGTACGGGGCGGCGTCCACCGCAGGTCCGATGGCGTACAACCGGTGGGGGCCATTCGCCTGCTCGTTCGTCACGACCAAGACATCAGGCATCGGCTCGCGGGTCCAGCCGAACGCTTCATCTCCTTCGGGCTTGACTGGTGTCGGTTTGCTCGGCGTGTACATGCTCGGGCTGTCGGTCCGTCGTTGCAAAGGGCGAGTGCGCCACGTCGACCTGTTTTGCTCGCGCCTCTGGACCAGAGTCTGGCCTGGCGGGTGTTTCACCTTCCATGCTGACCGTGAAGCAGCCTGCCGATGCAGCCGCCTCAGATAATAATAGCGAATATGACGGCCCCGCATGAACATTTCCTCCACCACGAGCGCTTTGGTATAAATAGGTGTCCCCAGAACGTTCAAACGGCTTTGCAGCGCAGCAAAGTGGCTTTCAGAAGCTTGAGCGCCTTCGACATCGCTCACCCGTTGACGAGAATGAGGGTGGGAGAAGCCTCCTCCTTCATTCCCCGACGATGTGTAGTTGGCATGCGTATTGCCGTCATCGTGGTGTTACTCATCACGTTGGGCACTGCACCGGTGGTGGAGTCGACTTCTGCCTCGCTCGCAACAGATTGGTACGGGACTACACGTTGCCCTTCGGCGTCATCTTCAACGACTCCATGTGGCCATTATGAGCGATGCAAGGTCACGCACCGCTGTGCTCGAGGAGAAGAAGGTATCCAAGCGATGGCACTCGCCGGGGTGACCGCCTGCACTATACTAACGCTGCGTCTACTTCACAGACTACTCGATCCGGTCAGCGTCACTTTCGAGCTTCACTCGACGGTTTGGCGGCGGTGAGCGGTCTCAGATCCCTCTGGCGAACGACTTTGAAGACTGGAAGACGGGCACGCACGGCTGGCGTTTTCCCAGACCGCATGAAGATGAAAGCACTCTCATCTCCAGAAATGGTTCGGCACTCGTTGCAACACCACTCGACGAGTCGCTCGGCTGGAACACATTCAACTTCTCTGTCATCGGATCGCTCGAGCTGAGGCAAGGCTTCTTACTGTTTGACACCGACAGTGGTCAGCTATCCGGCGATGTCGTGGCACAGGGCGTGCTGGTGACCACACGCCTCGGCACTCCCGTCGCCGTCTTCAACTTTATGACCGTGTTCCTCGGAGCAAATGTTCGCGTCCGTTTCCAGGGCATGCGACCCGTTGTCATCTTCAGCCGCAGCAGCGCCATCATCGACACGGAGCTTCGCGTGAGGCCCGGAACGCTCGGTGGATTCCCTGGCGGTGGCTTCATTGGATCAGATGCGTCGTCCTCGCTACCAATGCTGTTGAGCGCGCGTAACCTCAACAACAACGGTCCAGGAAGCACAAATGTGCGGGTGTATGTCAAAACCCTGTCGACGAGCGGCGCTCACGTGCCCGAAATCCAGGAGATTGAAACGTCAGCGGACGCTGGGCAGAAGTTGCAGGGGCATTTCGTCATCACGTGGCACTCGCCCTTGCTGTCAGGTGCTGACTCTGCCGCATCGACACAACCAATCCCCTACGACGCCAGCGCGTTCGATGTCAAGCGATACCTCGAAACGGCGTTCCCAGAAATGGGCGTGCTTCATGTTGAGCGAGACGATGCGCTGGAACAAACGGCAGAAATCGCGCGCCTCTGGCGTGTCACTTTCTTGACGGCTGTGGGGAACGTGACTCCGATGCGAGCCACTAGTTTTCTCTCAGGACTTGGCTCACAGGTGGCGACCCGAACAGTTCGTGAGGGGAACCAGCTTTCAGGCTTCTTTCGCCTGGACTTCCTCGGCAGATTGACTCGTTGGATGCGCCACAACAGCACGGCAGAAGAGATCCAAGCCGCACTGCTTGATGACATCCCGCCACTCATCAACGTCATTGTGACGCGCACAGATCAACGCGCAGTTTGCCACCATGGATCGACTCTACCTGATCAATCCGCTTCTTCAAGCATCGCTGTAAGTGCAGGCGATGACTCCATGAATCCCTCGGAGTGGCTCCTCCCCCAACAACTACAAACAACAACAAGCACCACGTACGACAATGATGATGGGGTGTACCAACATCTCTGCGCTGGTGGACGAGGTGTTACGGATGGGTATACCTGGAAATTGCAGCTGTGGACACGAAGTGGCAATGTTGCAGTGTCAAATCCGACAGTCATGGGGAGTAACACGCCACTTCCTGCTGAGCCCTTGCTGGTTGACACCTCCAAGTTGGAAGGGCTGGGTGCGGCAGCGCAGGTGGTCGATTCGCTGTGCTTCTCGCTGGCGTTTGGCGGCGCTGGAGCATCATCGCCTTCATCGTCCTCCTTGTTTGCCACTACACGCGAAGTCGGATTGGGCGGGAACGGGTATGCTGGCCCACCGTCTGTTCGAGATATTGATGGGGAGATTACCAGTGGAGTTCCCGATCTATTGCTTGGTGGCAGCGGTGGTGCAGGCGGTGGCAAAGAGCCGATGGACGTGTTCCCAATCGTCCAGCCAACGATCGGCGGGGCGGGAGCAGGGGTAATCACGTTGTCTGCAGTAAACGACATCCTAATCGGAGCGAGCGGGAGGCTCTCGGTCAATGGCGGAGATGGGAGTGACGGATATACCGCTGGTGGTGGCGGGGCGGGAGGAACACTCGTCCTTGCCAGCGGAGGTTCTATTGCTCATCACGGGGAGTTACAAGCCATTGGAGGCAGCGGAGGGCGGAGTGTCGTCACAGGAGGAGCTGGAGGCGGTGGAGGAGGTGGCGGTCGGATTGTCATTTTTGCACAGAGTTTCTCGACGTGGAGCGACGGCAAGCTTCAAGTTGGTGGAGGTGCTTCTCAAGATGTCAGTCGGTCAGGGCGGGACGGATTGACGCATATCTCAACGCGCTCGCAGCTGGCGATGCGAGTGGATCCATCGCTGGGTGCTGCTGGAACCAGTAAGTCACTGCTCCTTCACCGGAGCGACAGCTACTACACCAGGTATTATCAACATGCTGACGATGACGTCGTCACCAACTCAATCGGAGAGAATTCCGGCAGCCGAACCGGCGATGAACACGCCCAGGTCGCACGAAATGGACCGCGATTTGTCCTGAATGCGGCATCAAGACCCACTCGCATCTCTTACTTTGTTCGCGTTGGCAATCTTGGTCCTGACCAGCAATTATCAACGACTCGAGGCGCAATTTTTGGAGTGGTGGGCAGCACTAGTGGTGGCAATGTTATCAACAGCAAGGAACTCATGGTCGCGGTTGGGCTCGTCGATGGCTGCTTCGCACACGAGGCAAACACTTTCCGCTGGCCCCGCACGTGCTTCCACGACAAGATTGCAGTCGATCGCTGGTACAAACTGGACGTGCTCATCGACTGGCAAGACAAAGCATATACGATTCGCTTGAACGACGTTCTCAAAGTCAGCGATACTCCGTTCCGCGGAGAGTCCGTCACCGCGATCCGTCTTGACAACGTTCATGCCATGTCTTCATGGTGGGATGAGATTTACGTCGGCGACGATTTCGTTGGTCAGTTTGTGTGTCCGCGGGTGAAACGCCCTGACACGAGTGATGATGCTGATACTGATGAAGGTACAAACGGGGATGGTGTCGTCGTCGTGAAGAAGCGAACGCTGCGGAAGTTGTGGGCTGAGGCCCTGCAGGTACCCGGAGAGACAACGTTCCACCCGATGGTGAGGCACGAAAGCCATTTGTCGCAGCGCGAGATCTATCAGCACAACGACGGCGGCATTGCGCCGTTAGACGGCGAGCCGCACCGTGAGTTCTTCAATGATGTTCTTGAGCAAGAGAGCGAGGTATTCGATGGGACAAGTCAAGAGGAATTGCTCGCTCAAGACGGCGACGAAGCGATTTCGCTGTCCGAGCTGCTGGCGATCGACAACCTCCCTCTTGACAGCACTGTCGTCATGCCTCTCGAGACTGGCACGGGCTGGACCACCTTCGAAGCAAAGGATAGCTCGGATCTCGATGGACAGCAGACGAGTGGACCACTGTATCCGAGCGTGTACTGGTTCTCCGAGTGGTTCAACGCGTCAGCCGCTGACGGATCGGGCAATTTGGGTGGTATCGGTGCATGCTCGACCGTCGACTACAGCGAGTGGCGGAACGAAGGCATCATACTGCACTTCGCTAATCTGTCGAACCCATTTGGAGAGCGTCCCAGCGGACTGGTTGCTGATCGCCCCAAGGTCGTCTTTAACGCGATAACGCGCAAGTTCGTCATGTGGATGCACGTGGACAACAGCAGCAATTCGATGGGGCTGGCGGGCGTTGCTGTGAGTGACTTCCCGAACGGTCCGTTCCAATTCCAGAGAAGCCTCTACCCAGATGCCCCTCTCGAAGCACCCGGCGGACAGAGTATCAACGAGACCCACGACCAGACGATCGCGCTGCTGCCTCCATCGCCATCGCAAAGTGATCCACTTGCTTCAATGACCAGCGCTCACATTGCTGACGCGGGCACTGATGCATCCACCCAGCAGCAGCAGCAGCGCGCATTCTTAATTCGAACCTACTACAAGACGGTTGAGTACTGGCTGCCACGGCCCATTATGGACCCGCTTTGGCAAAGTGTGCCACGTGCAGACAGCGACGGGGTTCAGACCGATTTCGGGCTGAGCTACCATCGAGCAGTGCACCATGTCGACTACGATGACCCGACTGACATCTATCTGCAGCGCTGGCGCATGGAAGACACACCGTGGGAGGTCATCTGCTGCCTGGAAATCGACCTGAGCGACTGTATCTCGTACACAGAGATCCCAACAGCCGCTGCCCCGAACGTTTGCCCCAGCGGTCGAGTCAAGAAGCAGATCCTCGGGCAGTCGCAAATCGTCGCAACTGACGGGTCGGAGACCGCTCCACTGCTTGCGAGCCGGTATAAAGACCCGGAGGACGATGCCAACAGCCAGTTCGTGGCTCACTCGGTTCCGTCTCACACTCCATGGGGATTCCAAGTGTACAACATCAAGACGTGGCGAGGGAACTACTTCGACGCGCTCAGCACAAACATCTCGCTCTTCACCTTCACACGATACGCCGGTGCACCTCGTCGACGGGAGATCGAGCAGGACACGAGCATCGAGTACAAATTCCCCAACGAGGAGGAGCCGCTTGACGATCCGGACGCAACAATTCCGACGGACGACGCTGACATCCTAAATGACATGCTCGGGACGCTCGGTGTGCCTCTCAGCGTGGCCTTCCGAACAAAGTACTCGACGTACGACATCGCCTTCATTGACTTGAACAATGACGGGAAAGTCACTGCAGGCGAGATCGCGGAGCTCGAAGAGATGAAAGCGTCAAAGGAGATAACCGCGGACCTCGCAACGTCGATCCTGGAAGATGTGGAGGCGCTCAAGCTGGAACAGGTTGCACTGTTGGATCCGGACAGCAATGGACAAATCACGTATTCCGAGTTCACAGCTTGGCTCGGCATCGACCCAAGCCTCCTCTTTGACCAGTTCGACCTGGACAAAGGCGGCTACCTCGACGAGAATGAGCTTGCTCGGCTTTTTCGCTTCCGCCAAGTGCCAAGACTCGACCAGGCGATGGCGCTGTTCGACCCGTCGCTCGACGGCCGCGTCTTCTACCGGCGCTTCCTCGCTCAGCTCCTGGCCACGCCCGACTTCATGTTTGACAACTACGACTTTGACGGATCGGAGACCCTGTCGTCGGACGAGATCGACTTGATTGTCAAGGACCTGAACAGCAACTTCGCGAACCGAAGTGTTCTTGACTCACTGTTGACGACTTCGAGCTCGGGGACCCGGGTCATCACTAAAGCCGACTATGTTGCGTGGTTCAGCGCAACGACGAGTCTCGTAGATGGCGCGCGCGACCAGCTCAAAGTGGATAACGCGGTGCATCCGACCCGGCCAGACCAGCTGACTGGTCCTCTGCATGTCGTTGAGCGTCGACGTGCCAAGTATGTCGCCATCAGCGAGCTGAGCGCCGACTACCTGTCAACCGCCGGGCTCGTGCGCGAGATCGAGGGCGACTTTGAGGGCCGCGAGGCGCTGCTGAGCTACTTCGCGTTCGCGGAGCAGCTGTTCGGCCTGACGGACGCCACGGAGACTGTGACGGACGGCCAGAGCGCTACGGCGTTCCGCGAGTTCCTGTCCCCAGCCGCGCTGAACGAGCGCGCATCGTTCTGGAACGGCCGCAACTGGGAGGGCCGTCCGTCCGCTCCGCCTCTGTTCACGTACGGTGAGCAGTGCTCGCGTATCGCCGGCGTCTCGGCCGGCTGCTTGCCGTGCGCCACCTCTTCCCCGTACGCGTCACCCGTCGTGCGGACGCTCCAGTCGCTGTCGTCGGGCGACGCCGTGTCACTGGCCAGGCACTGCGAGCCGCAGAAGGAGCTGGACGCGTACGTCAAGGACTTCGACCAGCAGGTGCCGCTGCCGCTGCAGTACCAGCAGCGCGCACAGTTCGGGCCGCAGGGTCTCCAGCCGCACCTGTCGCCGTGCTTCAACCAGTCCCAGTTCTTCCCGTGCGACGTGCACAAGGTGCTGGACGGGAACGTGGCCGACTCGCTGCGCGACCCGCGCGCGCGGCAGACGGCGTGGCACCTCGCGTGGGACGCGCACCCGAACAACGCCGGCTCGTCCAGCAAGCTGCGCGCGGAGACCGGCCCGCAGCAGCGCGAGACCCGCGGGCCGGCCTTCCTCGAGCGCTTCCCGCTGCGCGACCGCGAGCCCATCGTCGGCGGCAGCATACCCGTCGCGACCGCTGCCGAGGTCGACAGCGCGCAGGTCTTCGCGCCGGATCAGCTGCGCGACGTGCTCGGCGGCGGGAGGTGAGACCGGGACAGGGACGAGTTGCACTAGGTCGCCCCGCCCGGAAAGGCGTGTGCAACTTGCCCTTTTACATTCAACGCGCAGGATACATGGCGCGTCAACGGGAGGGATGACCTCCGCAGTGAGCGTTATGTGGCGCACACCACAAGAAAGGCACAGATTGCGCCAGATATCCTGTCTTGGGATTCAAAAACCCACCTGTTTTTTTTGCGGAATAGATGGTTTTTTGCCGATTTCAAAGCTTTGAATTGGCGGCACTTTCCGGTTCAACGCAAGCCGCGCAAAGGTGTCGACGACTGCCACGCGGAAGGAGGCGCGGGCGTCGGCGCAGCTGCAGCTAGCCAGCGATCCAGCCAGCGATCCAGTTTGTGCGAGAGTGTAGGCAGGAAGGGCTGGGAGGAGACAGCGCCAGCGCCATGAGCGACTCGGAGGATGACGTACGTGGCTGCGGCGTAGATGGAGAGGAGGGAGTGGCAAAGCGCGCGTTGCTGACGAGGACGCGCTGCGGATGGTTGGGGGGCGGGTTTGCTACTGCGCGCAGGTGATGTCCCTGTCGGGGACGGCCAAGCCAGCGGCGGCGGGGAAGAAGGCACCGGCCAAGAAGCCCGCGGCGGAGAAGGGAAAGGCGAAGGCGAAGGCGCCAACGGCGGGCAAGAAGCCGGCTGCCAAGAAGAAACCGGCAGCGAAGAAGCCCGCCAAGAAGAAGAAGAACCCGTGGGACGACGACGACGACGAGTCGGCGGCCTCTTCGTCGGAGGCGTCCGAGTTCGGCGGCGATGACGAGGACATGGGTGCCGACGAGTCGAAGCAGTCGATCGAGCAGATCTACCAGAAGAAGACGCAACTGGAGCACATTTTGCTGCGTCCGGACACGTATGGTAAGTGGAACAGTCTGCTGATGGAACGCCTCGCATCTCCCGGTCTAACTGGTCGCTTCAACAACCCACCTCGCTCTGTGCGCCTCAGTCGGGTCGATTGAGCCGGTGACGCAGAGCATGTGGGTCTTCGACGACGCGACCAAGAAAATGGAGCAGCGCAAAATCACCTTTGTGAGTCTCTCCGTTGCGCAGCAATGCGATTTGAGCGCGAACGTCTGTCACTCACATCTGTACTCGTGATTGTTGCAGGTGCCAGGCCTGTATAAGATTTTTGACGAGATCATCGTGAACGCTTGCGACAACAAGCAGCGCGACAAGTCCATGGACACGCTGAAGGTCAATATTGACGTTGAGAAGGGCGAAATCTCGGTCTGGAACAACGGCAAAGGCATCCCGATCGCGCTTCACAAGGAGCACAAGGTCTACGTCCCCGAGCTGATCTTTGGACACCTGCTCACGGGTAGTAACTTCGACGACAAGAAGAAGAAGACGACGGGAGGCCGGAACGGATACGGTGCCAAGCTCGCCAACATCTTTTCGACCGAGTTTGTCGTGGAGACCGCAGATTCGAGCCAGAACAAGCGCTACAAGCAAGTTTTCTCGGGCAACATGAGCAACAAGGGAGAGCCCGTCATCTCGTCATGGTCACGGAAGGACTTCACGTGCATCTCGTTCAAGCCAGACTTGCAGCGCTTCAAGATGGAGAAGCTGGACGACGACATCGTCGCCCTGTTCAAGAAGCGCGTTTACGATGTGGCGGGGGTCACCGACAAGAGCCTGAACGTGTACCTGAACGGCGAGAAGATCTTGATCAAGTCGTTTCCCCAGTACGTCGAGCTCTACCGTGCCAAGACCGAAGACAACGAAGAGAGCAACGACAAGGGCTCCGACAGCGAAGCGGACGAGGACTCGGAAGAGAAGGAGAAGCCCAAGAAGAAGAAGAAGAGGGACGGTGAGGTCATCTTCGACAAGCCGGACAGTCGTTGGCAAGTCGGCGTTTCCGTGAGCGACGACGGGTTCCAGCAAGTCAGCTTCGTGAATGGCATTTGCACGACAAAGGGTGGTCAGCACGTGAACTACATCACCGACCAAATCGTGGCGAAGCTTGTGGCTGTCGTAAAGAAGCAGAACAAGGGTGAAGCTGTGAAGCCCAACTACATCAAGAACCACATCACGGTCTACGTCAGCGCGCTGATCGACAACCCGGCGTTCGACTCGCAGGTAAGCCTATTTTGCGCCGATTTCCACTCGCTGGGGTTCATCTTGATAACATCTTGTTGTGATATGTAGACGAAAGAGACGTTGACAACGCGCGCTCCTGCATTCGGATCGACCTACACCCTGAGCGACAAGTTCCTGAAGCAGATCGAAAAGTGCGGTGTGGTAGAGCGGATCGTTTCGTTCGCGCAATTCAAGCAGACAGCGGAGCTTCGACGAAAGGCCGGGGGCGGCGGCGGAAAGCGCTCTCGCCTCACAGGCATCCCAAAGCTTGACGACGCCAACAACGCCGGTACCGCGAAGGGGAAGGACTGCACGTTGATCATCACGGAAGGTGACTCGGCCAAGACTATTGCAGTTGGTGGTCTTTCTGTCGTCGGCAGAGACTACTACGGCGTGTTCCCTCTTCGCGGCAAGCTGCTGAACGTTCGTGAGGCCAGTCACACGCAGATCATGAAGAATGAAGAGCTGAACAACCTTGTCAAGATTCTGGGACTGAAGCACGGCCAGGACTACTCTACCACCAAGGGGCTTCGCTACGGCCACTTAATGATCATGGCGGATCAGGACCATGACGGCAGTCACATCAAGGGTCTGGTGATCAATTGGATCCACCATTTCTGGCCGTCGCTGCTGAAGGTAGAGGGGTTCCTCCAAGAGTTCATCACTCCGATCGTCAAGTGCACGAAGGGCCGAACCAGTCACGTGTTCTATACGATGCCCGAGTACGAAGCGTGGCGCGAGGCCAACAACAGCGGGCGTGGCTGGTACATCAAGTACTATAAGGGTCTGGGTACGAGCACCACGGCAGAGGCCAAGGAGTACTTCTCGGACCTGAAGACGCACCAAATCGACTTCTCGTACGACGGTGAACAAGACGACGACGCGATCGACATGGCGTTCTCCAAAAAGCGCGTGGAGGAGCGCAAGGATTGGCTGCGCGGCCACGAGATCGGCACCTACGTAGACTACGACGTCGACGAAATGGCGTACTCGGAGTACGTATTCTTCTTACTTTGTTGATGCTGACCATGGAGTGGCTGACCTTGCGCGCTGCTGCACAGGTTTGTGAACAAGGAGCTGATCCTGTTCTCCATGGCGGACAACATTCGCTCGATCCCGAGCGTCGTGGATGGCTTCAAGCCGTCGCAGCGAAAGGTGCTTTTCTGCTGCTTCAAGCGTAACCTCAAGGTGGAGCTCAAGGTCGCCCAGCTGGGTGGGTACGTGTCCGAGCACTCGGCGTACCATCACGGCGAGCAGAGTTTGTACGGCACAATCGTCAACATGGCTCAAGACTTCGTCGGCAGCAACAACGTGCACCTGTTGTCGCCGAATGGCCAATTCGGTACCCGGCTGATGGGCGGCAAGGACGCGGCGAGTCCTCGTTATATTTTCACCAACTTGGAGAAGGTGACGCGCCTCATCTTCGACGCCCGCGACAACGATGTGCTCAAATTCCTGGATGAGGACGGTCAGTCCATCGAGCCCGAGTGGTACATCCCCGTGATCCCGATGGCGCTTGTCAACGGCAGTGATGGTATCGGCACCGGCTGGTCGAGCTCGATCCCGAACTACAACCCGCACGACATCATCAAGATCCTCCGCCAGAAGATCAAGCAGGAGGCGACGAGTCCGCTGATCCCGTGGTACCGTGGGTTCATCGGCCACATCGTCCCAAAACCCAGCTCAAAGGGCGGCCCTGACACGCAGAACTTCTTGGTGCAGGGCTTGTACGAAGTCACGGATGAGAACACGCTTGTGATCACGGAGCTGCCCGTGAAGACGTGGACGCAGACGTACAAGCAATTCCTGGAGGGGTTGCTGGAGGCCGGCACGATCAAGGACTTCAAGGAGAACCACACGGATACGAAGGTTTTGTTCACCATCTCGATGGAGGAGAAGACGCTGCGCGACATCACGAATGCGCCTGGCGGCATCGTCAAGAAGTTCAAGCTGGAAACGTCGCTATCGACGTCGAACATGCACCTCTTTGATGCCTACGGCCACATCAAGAAGTACGAGTCCCCGGAGGAGATTCTGGACGAGTTCTACGGCATCCGCATCGACTACTACGACCGCCGAAAGCGAGCGTTGCTGCGCACTCTCTCGGACCAGATCAAGCTCCTGTCGAACAAGACGCGATTCGTTCTGTCCGTGGTCGACGGCAAGTTGATCGTGAACAACCGGAAGAAGCAGGACCTGATGAAGGAGCTGCTGGAAGAAGGGTACGACCAGATCTTGTCCCAGAGCGGGAAGCCGAAGAGCGCGAACAACGGAAACACCAGCGAGGACGATGAAGGCGACGACGTTGCCGGAGATGTGACTCGCGGCTACGATTACCTCTTGTCCATGAGGATCTGGAGCCTGACGAAGGAGCGCGTCGAGAGCCTTCGTGCGGAGCTTCAGAGCCGCGAGCAGGAGTACCAGACGCTGGAAGCCAAGACCGTGGAGGACCTCTGGCTCGCTGACCTTGATGCGCTCGAAGTCGCTCTCCGCGCGACGGAAGAGGCTCGCGAGCTTGTGATGTCTCGCACGCCAACTGCGAAGAAGAACGGCAAGGGTCGCAAACCTGCTGCGAAGCGCAAGAAGCGCACGAAGAAGGGCAGCGACGACGACGATGACGACGATGACTCGGACTTTGAGATGGAGAAACCGAAGGCGAAGAAGCCGCGCACGCCATCCAAGCCGCGTGCAAAGCCCGCCACGAAGCCTGCGACGATCAAGAAGGAGACCGCCGCAGCCAACAAAGAGTCTGCAGCGACGAAGGAGTCTGCGGCGGTCAAGGAGTCTGCGGCGGCGAGCAACGGGCCTGCAGCGACCAAGAAGAAGGCTCCAGCAAAGACGGACGCCAAGAAGAAAGCGACGACGATCACATCCTTCTTTGGTGCCAAGAAGGAGTCCGAGAGTGACGAGCAGGACAAGGGCTCGGACTCGGACGTGGAAGTGCTGTCATTGGCGGAGCGGCTGGCGCGACGAGCGAAGGAGACTCCGCAGAAGAAGCCCAAGGCGCCTGCTCTAGGGAGTGCTGTTGATCTGGCCGACTCGGACAACGACGACAAGCCCAACGGCAGTGCCGCAGCAGACGAAGAGGACGATGTGTTTGCCATGAATGTGGACGACGATGAGCCGACGCCGAAGAAGGCTGCCTCGAAAGCGAAGGCGCCAGCGAAGGCAAAGGCGCCAGCGAAGCCCAAGGCGCCAGCGAAGCCCAAGGCAAAGGCAGCACCAAAGAAGACCCCGACGCCACGTTCCAAGAGCGCCAAGGCTGCCAAGTCAGCTCTCGAGCTCGACGATGATGAGGACGAGGACGCCGACGCCCTTCCTCCGGCCACGACTGAAGGTATCGTCGAACACTGCCGCTGAGTGTTCATGTTCGACTCCTACTAACGAAAATGCTTCTGTGACGGTTTGCACCTGCCGCAGCAGCGCTGAAGCGCCGAAAGGAGACAACGCCCAAGAAGCCCGCCGCCAAGAAGCAGAAGCCTTCGTCGCGCTCTGACTCGGAGTCCGAAGCGAGCGCTGGTGAAGACACCAACAATGAGGCCCCTCCGCGCCGCGGCTCTCGAGTGCGCCAGCGCATCGTGTACGCCGAGCTGTCGAGCGGTGATGAGGAAGACGGTGCCGAGGACAGCGATGGTGGCGACGATGACGACGCCGGCAGCGACTTCTCGGGCGGAGGCGAGGACAGCGAGTAGTGCGCCTGGGCTTTGACGCCGAACTGGTATCGTCCGTTGATCTTGCACGTCTCGCACCTTTAATCATACGTTGACTTGAAGAACTCCAGCGACCCCCAGATCTCAGCCTCGGCGCCGCGCTGCATCGCGTTGAGCTAACGTGCATTCCGCATCACTCGCCTCAACTGTGCCACTTCGATGTTGGGCGGCGCGCATTCTGCTCCTGTTCCCGAGCGTTCGAAATCTGTCATGCGTTGGGTTGATCCCATCGGACCAAGAAAGGAATCCCAACGGTGGCATCTCCGACCTGGCGATCAGTTCGAGAAAGACCTTCAAGCGCGCAGATCTCCTCTCCGAGCGAGCCGATGCGGCGGGCGGATGGTGCAGACGCAGTGCGCGTGAGCGCCGACTGCTTCCGCGTCGTGGCGCTCACAACGGAGATCCAAAACGAGGCGGAGGTGGTCAAGCCCGTGCTGGACGAGATCGAGGTCATCCGCCTGAGCTCGGCGCTCGGGCTGCTGCCGTCCGTCACGGCGAGGGACTTCGAGCACGATTGGATCGCGCCGGAGGAGTTCGACGATGAGTTCGCGCACTACTTGCGTCGAACGCTGCTACGCGAGAGCGACGGTGCGAACGCCAATGCTCTGGCAACGCTCGGACTGTTCGGGAAACAGCAAGAAGTGAAGCGCGCACTGACGCGCTTTGGCGTCTGGTCGGTGGAGATGGACTCGAGGCTGAAGAGCCAAGACCAAGGCATCTACTGCGTCAAGTGTCCGGGACGGGCTGATGACGAGGCGCCGACGTTGATGCTGTTCTCGTGGATCCAAGACCCACTGTTTGACGCCTCGCGGCTGCGCGACACGGCGACGTATGTGCTCCGGTTTCTCGGATGCATGAGCGCTGATCTGCAGTGCTGCCTCTCCCCTCGCGACGTTGCCGAGGTCGAGGAGGCTGTGCGGTTTCTTTCAGCGGGCAGCGACTCGTGGTCGCCGTCGTTTTCGGTCGGGTTTCTCGTCGAGAAGCAAGAAGACAAGAAGGATGGTGTCCATTGTGACCACGTGGGCACGATCGACTTGCCGGACATGGGCAACGGGCAGGACATCGTACTGCTCAAGGGCAATTACCCAGCGCTGTCGACGGTGCTATCGTCGCCTCCGCGGAAGCGCACAGTGACGGACAAGCTATCCTTCAGTGATGAGCGGCAATTTGCGGAATGGGCTGTTTCTCAAGCCCAGTCGTACGCCCTCATGTTCGACTTCTCTGGCATGAAGAGCTCGAAGTATCAGAACGAGCTGCTTCAATCGGGGGGATGCTTCCCTCACGCTGAGCTGGCGGCTGTTGATTCCAAGTTGACTTGTAGTCTCGACGAGGCGAAAGATCAATGCCGAGAGGTTACCCATATCAAAACCGAGGATCGACGCGCAAGATTGCTGGGAATGGCGAACAAGCTCTTCGACATCGACACCCTGTTGGGAACAGCAAGCCACGTCGGGGCTGAACACGAGACCTTGAAGCGAATACTGCAGGCGATGAAGGCAAGGACAAGAAATTGGGACGGAGTCGACGAGAAGACCAGGGTGCTTGTCTACCTCCCTATGCGCCTGAAGAACCAGATGAAGGAGATCTTCGCTGTGTTTCATGAGCAGTACCAGAAGGGAAGCGGCCCGGATCGTCTCGGGGTGATCCTTGAGGCCCTTCCTTATGAGGCAAAGAAGGTGACACACGCGTCCAGCGGAAACATATTATTTCGTGCGTTGAGCTTCTTCACTGGTGGCAACACAAGCGCTGCAGTGGAAGTGGACGAAGCCGTTGTGCGAGCATTTCGCGAGCGAATGAAGGAGCCGCTGATCAATATGCGAGTGCTGTGGTGGGATGGAGTGGACGACATACTGACGACGACGGCGCCTCGGATCGCTCAGCAAAT
This sequence comes from Phytopythium litorale, assembly GCA_023338075.1. Taxonomy (NCBI): domain Eukaryota; phylum Oomycota; class Peronosporomycetes; order Pythiales; family Pythiaceae; genus Phytopythium; species Phytopythium litorale. Next base: position 15,720 of record JAADYB010000429.1, read on the forward strand.
CACCGACACCTACCGCCAAGATTTGATGATCGCGGCAAAGAACGAACGCTTGGGCATTTTGATGAGAGCGTTCGACAAGCAGCTTGAGCGCTACCTCCGGTCTGATGAAGGTATGCTGCGCATGGCCTTGGCTCCGCGCAACCGCAACGAGCGCGTGTATTGCGACGTAAAGAGAGAAGTGCTGGAGCCAGCCACGGACCAGCTGCACGTTTTCAAGTTGATCTGCGAAGACGATGGACAACCCCGAGCAGATATGCTTGGCTACACAACGCTCAGCAACGGCCAGAAGCTCATGCGGTGCTTCACGATCGGGCGATCCGGTGTACTGATGGTGACTGTGACCGACTCAGGAACCGATGTTTTCCGTGCCGACTTCCTTCATGGGCAGGGTGCGTGGAGCTCGAGAGGTCCCCAAGGACGGCGGATCAAGCACTTTGGCCGATTGTGCACGTTGTGCGACTTCAACTACCAAGAGCGACTGATGGCGTTCGTCACTGCCGATAAACAACTGTTCGTCTTTCGCTTCAACGACAAGTTCGAGTCGATGGAGGCGGCAATGAAGCCGATCAGCTTGGACATGCAGACGTCGCTGTCGACCGTGGTGGATGCCGTTGTTGCCGACAATTCTGTCTACTTGGTCGACGAAGACGGCTCCACGCAGTCAATCAACTTCCGATTGCTCCAGACGTCTCGTAAGCAACAACAGCCAGAGTCAGAGCAGAAGGCTTCGCGAAGCGAGTTGCTGCTTCTCTCTGACGGACTTGCTTTGGCGCGACTTGCGATTTGCGCACGTCAGGCTTCTTCCTCGGAGTTCGTCGGAGAACTGAATGTGTCAGCCAGCGAGGACTTTCGCTCCATTCCTGCGGACTTCCCGGACGTGACGTTTCTCTCTTCCGACGTTGCCATTGGCTGCTACAACGACAAGCTGTTCGTGGTCGATGCCATTGCGACACACGTTGAAGTATTCGGCCTCGCGCTCACTGTCCGAAGCGATTCGTACCGCATCCGTCATTCCAGCGAGAGTCAAGAGATGGGCACAGGCGACTTCAGCGCGGAAGAAGCGAACAAGCATTGGCTCCGTGCACTTTACCACGTGTACGAAAAGTTTCCAGTCGGTGGTTTGATCGAGAGCGTCAGCGACAACAGTACCGAGCTCCGCCTTCGTGTGAGTACCTTGCACCTGCTGCCAGACAGATCAACGCGGGCATGCCGAGATTTCCTTGAGTGCGTGATGAACGACTTGCGCAAGCTGAACAAGTCGCTTGGCTACGTCGACTTCACGCGTGAAGTCCGCTTCGTCAACGATGAGATGGACGACGAGGCAGACGGGTGGAGAGTGTTGAAGTGCTCACCGATAAACGCCTTCGTCCAGAATGTCGTCACGTTTGTGCCGGTGCAGATCTGCAGAGCAGAAGGGAACACGTTGTCAGTCATGGAAAACGGACTTGCAGGTGCTGGAGCTTTGATGGACCAGGTGCAAAGCGTCCAAGCAGCGGACATCGCGCGGTCCATTCGCTTTGGCTTGCTGTCGCCGTTGCTGAACGCTTGGAACGGGCCTGTTGGCGTCATCACGTCCATGGGGAAGCAGTCGACGGGCAAGAGCTACATTCTGAACCACCTGACCGGGTCTTCGTTCGCGATCGCTGGTGCGCGATGCACGGACGGAGCTTGGATGAGCATCCGGCTGCTTCCAGCTGGTGTGATGCTAGTCGTGCTAGACTTCGAAGGTCTCGGGTCGTTCGAGCGTTCGGAGCAAGAGGATGTGCTGCTGTCGGTGCTGAACGCGTCGATCTCGATGTTCACGATCTTCCGGATGGAGATGCGGTTCGACAAGGAGATGGATGATCTGTTTGCGCGCTTCCAGAAGGGTGTTGCGTTGCTTAAGGGTGACTCCCGGCTGTTCCGCGGCCTGCTATACATGAGTGTCAAGGACGTGAACCCGAACGACCAAAAGGGTGTCTTGGACGAGTTCGTGGCCAAGATTAGGAAGCTGCTGGGCGTCAACAAGGAGCACAACTTCCTGACCGATCTGTACACTGGCCGGCTCGAGATCAACTGCTCACCACCGCTGGGGACGCTCAACTACTACAGGTCTCTAGGGCACGCACGCAACTGCATCAATCGCGACTTGTTCGTCAAGAGCAGCAAGGTTGGGTTTCAGTCTGGGAAGTCGTTCCTCGATTGCATTCGCTTGGTGCTCGCCAAGATCTCAATCCTGGACTGGACGTCGCTGGACGAGAGCGCGCAGAAGTTTGTGCTGTCGGAGGCCGTTGACAAGCTACCGGGGCTCGTGCGAACGGGAAACTTGATCCCACGAGACCAAGTGGACAGCAAATCCTCTCTCGCTGACGTCAGTGAAGCTGTTTCCGGTATCGACGACAGTCTCGAGGCGCTGTGTATGGCACATCCGATGATGCAAGAGAAGTGGGTGATGCTTGCGTCGGCAACCAAGATGGATCAACTCCGAGACGGCAGCATCGATCTCGGCTTCAACGTGTGTGCCGTGATGAAGAGTGGAGTTCCTGACACCAACCTCGCGATCCAGCTTCTTGTGAAAACCTTCACGACACTCTACCCGTCTGACGGCAGTGAAATCCATCTTCACTTGAGCCACAAGCTTCAGTCGCGCTTCGACGACTTCCTCTCGTTCTTCGTTCGTCGACGCTGTCTGCGCATCTCGCAGTGGGCCAAGTCCAAGTTCAACGGCCGAGTGCCCGACGAATGGAAGTCGCTGGAGCAACAACAGCTTGGACGCTTCACGGCGCTGTTCACTCGCTGCCAAAGCAAATGTGGCTCATGCCGCCTAGGCTGCATGAAGTCGGCGATGCACACTGGCGAGCTGGATGAAGTTCATGACTGCGGAACAAGCCACCAGTGCCAGAAACGCTGCCAGTATTGCCTCGCAAAGGATGCAGCGGGGAAGACGCCGGCTTGTTCGAAGGAAGCGGGCCATGATGGTCAATGCGAGTGCGAAGACGGAGACCATACTTGCGGCAAGCTGTGCCACCTATCGATTTCCCCTAGCTGCGGACAGAAGTGCACCGCCAAGAGCGGCCACGACGGCCGCCACCACTGCGATGTCTCGCTGCACTCTTGCGGTGAGCCATGCAGTTTGCCTCAATGCGCGGGCCAATGCATCTTGAGCATCGAGAAACCGCATACTGCGCACAAGTGTGTCGAAGTCGCGTGTATTGATCCTTGCATCATGGACGGATGTGCGGAGCGTTGCGGCGAGATGGACCATTTCCACGGGCACACTGACGTGGCGGTCGCGTTCTCGGTCGAGAACCAGGTCGAAGGCAAGGAGCCGTTTGTGTTCGACGCGGACACCGCTCCCCCCGTGATCCACATGTGCAACAAGGAGCACGCGTGCCCGGCCGTGTGCACTGAAAACGGCATCTGTCGAGTTGAAGTGCGTCTAAAGCAGTCGTCGAAAGAGTTCGCCGGCGCGCGCGGCAAGTTCAAGTACACGTACCAGGAGATGAACGGATCGCGGAAGAAGTGCGGTCAAGCCCTGGCACCCAAGCAGCAGACGCACCCTGGCAAGCATTCGTGCATTCTCGGTGCCTCGACGGCGACTTCCGCCTGTAGCGATGACGAAGATGGCGATACTCCGAGCGCAGACACCACGATGCACTACTGCGATGTGCGCTGCCCGTGCTGCAGCTATTACTGCAACAAAGAGCATGGGCATACCGGACTTCACGCGACTTCGCACGGCAACATGCGCAACACGTTCTTCATGTCAGACACGATGGACATTGACATTGACGACCGCAAGTACCGCGCCGGGGAGACAGGGGAAGCCGAGATGTGCAACCTGTACTGCTCCAAGATGGGTCGCGCTCACGTCCACTACCTCGAATGTGAACAGAACAGCAAGGAAAGCTGCGTTTACTCGGGCACCACGAACGATCAACGCCGCCACTGTGGCCGCGCGCTGGAGCCGAAACCTGACTGTGAAATGGACGAGGTGCTCCACGAGCAGTTTTGGCGCACGCTTGGGTGGATGGACCCGTGCACGTCCTCGGCGGAGCGCGAGTTGTTCAAGAAATGCGACTTCTCGTGTAGCGCACCGAACCACAGCGATAACCCATCGCTCTGCGTGCTTCCAGCGTGGCACGCGCCAATCCAGAACCCAAGCGGTGCCCAGGGGAGCGGCGGCTTCTCGTACACTGATGGGCACAAGTTCGAGTGTCCACACACTACTGACGACGCCAAACACCACCACGTTTTTGTTTTGGACTCGTCTGGGTCGATGTGCGGCCAGCCGTGGAGCGATTTGCTGACGGCAGTGGGCGAGTACGTCAGCAATTGCATCAGCAGTGGTGCGTCCCTGGATCTGGTCTCGATCGTGACATTCGATTCACGCGCGAGGATTGTCTGCGAGGCTGTGGCGGCGTCGGCGCTGAACATAAGCGTGCCATTCATGGGCGGCAGGACCTCGTACCACAAAGGTCTCCAGCTCGCGAACGATATCCTGTCCCGCACTGACTTCAACGCCTACAAGCCTGTCCTCGTATTCTTCTCGGATGGCTATCCTCACGAGGACGGCGGGCGATTCGCCAGGTACTTGCGCCGTCAGTACGAGATGTTTGGGCTCAAGGCATATGCGGTGGGCTTTGGCCACGCCAATCTGGACATCCTGGAGCAGCTCGCGAGGCGCATGGGCGGCGAGTACCACAATGTGTTGACGGGCACTGAGATGAAGACGACTTTTCGCGCTATCTCAGCGTCGATCACGCGTGCGGGACTCGCGCTGGCGAAGCAGCCGACCCACGATGTGGATTGCCCGATCTGCTGCAAGGATCTGGCGAGCCAGGAGACGCGCACGTTGGCGCGGTGCAAGCACGTGCTGCACCAGCCGTGCTTGGTGTCGCTCCAGGCGAATGCCGCAGCTGCCGGCGAACCCGTGGTGTGCCCGATCTGCCGCTGCGAGGCGAGTGAGGCTGCGATCGCTGCGTGAGGATTTCTTGATTTGTTGGTGTTGGGCGTTCTCTGGCTAGTTGATTTGGGAGATGCAATTCACAGAGGCACGCGCTTGAGTTTTGCTATCGCAGTGTGCTAGTACTGGAGGCGGACGTCGTCCTCGCGCATCCAGCTCTTGAGGTTGCTCACAAACGCATGGATTTTGTCGTGCCAGAGCGTGAACGGGTCGG
>JAADYB010000430.1:0-20870 GCA_023338075.1 Phytopythium litorale
GACGCTCCGCTACTGACGAACGCCCCAGTCACTGATGCTCCGTTGCTGACGGATACCCCGGTTACCAGCGTGCCGGTGACGAATGCTCCGGGGACGAATGCGCCGGTGACAAATGCACCCGCATCAGGTAGTCCAGTGACCGCTGCGCCGATACTTACAGACACACCGACGCTTACGAACTCGCCGGCGACCGACTCCCCTGTGTCCAATGGACCGATAACGGACGCTCCAATGACGATTGGACCGATCATTGAAGCTCCCGTGACGGATTCACCGACAACAGATTCGCCGTTGACAACATCATCACCGGTGACGGGAATCCCAGCAACTGACGCTCCTTCTTCAACGACAACGCCGAGCACTGATGCACCAACCACAACGACAACGCCGAACACTGATGCACCAGTCTTGACAACAACACCTAGCACTGATGTGCCAGCCACAACGACAACGCCGAACACTGACGCCCCAACCTCGACGACAGCAAGTACGGCTACAACTTCTCCGACAAGTAGCGCGGCGACGACACTTAGCCCCGGAACCAGTGTGCCGTCGCCGAACTTGCCAACAACGGCTCCCTCCTCGTCAACGACGGATACACTGACAACTGCTGCGCCAACCTCAACGCAGACGACCACGACTCAGGCGCCAACAACGTCATCAGCAACGAGCCAGCCATCATCGACATCGAGACCGGACGCTTCTGCGGCAAGCTCTTCCACATCAAACAGCCCGTCACCGGATGTGGCTACTGCGAGTTCGCCTGCGCCTGAACAGCCCTCAACATCCGCCACTGGAAGTGGATCCACCACGGGGAAGCCACCAGCAGCAACAACGACAGCAGCAGCAGCCAGCGACGGGTTGTCTACTGTGCGGCCCACTGATAGCTCGTCAGCCAATGTGCGATCTCGTAGCCAGGACAGTGGTTCCAGCGGATCTGGGAAGATAGCAGCCGATCTGGCAGTTGCCGAGGCGTCGACGTCCAGAGTTGGAAGCAGGGCCTCACCTGGCATTGACACGTCGCCTAGTGCGGAACCCGACTTGGTCCTCGGCGGCGGCGAGCGCATCGTGAACGGCCACGGTGATGACGGGTCAGTCAGCAGCAGCCCGTTCACGAGCGCCGCTGTCGACGAAGACAACGCGGCGTTGCAGAAGGCCATGACTGGGTTCACGACCGCCGCTCGAGATGTGCGCGATGTCGCAAGCAATTCTGCAAACGCCCTGATCGCCACGGCCGTCGGAGCAAACCTCGTCGGGGCGGCGATCAGCATCGTGACCAGCGGTACGACAGCGACGGTGACCGGGACCATGCCAATTGCCGCTGCGCAGCAATTCTTGATCAATGGGGTGGCGACAAGCGGAGGTGCCACGGCGGCAACAGAGGCGGTGGTGGCCGCCACGAGTATCCTGAGGGGTGGCGTGCCTGCGGCTGACTTTGGGAGCCTTTGGATGCTGCTGGGCTATCTCCAGTTCTTGTCGTCCACGAGCCACATGAACTTGCCGGGTGCGCCGGACTTCTTTTACAAGTTCACCGACTCGCTCGGCTGGAGCAACCTCCAGCCCATCTCGTCGTCCTCGGTGGTGCCGACGACGGCGAATGCGACCGGCTTGTCGAGCGACAGCATTGGCAATTTCTCGGTCGCGGACGGCGACATCATCTCTGGCGTGCTGGCGTACGCCCAGCGACTGCACATCGAGCCGCAGGAGCTGTTCACCAAGACTGCGATCGTATTCGTCAGCATTGTCGGCGGCGTCGCGGCTGTGATCGCGACGCTGTACACACTCGTGCGCTGCCTCCTCGGGAAGCGGCTCGAGCTGGTTGTGCAGCGCCTGGACGAGTTGCCGCGCGCGAAGCTGCTGCTCCGCCTGCTCATCCAGTCGTGCTTGTCCATCTGCCTCATGAGCGAGTACGCGCTGAGCATGACGAGCTCGTTCCAGATGCGGTACAACCAAGACCAACACGGCGGCACGTCCAACTCGAGCGCGCTCGCCTTCGCGACGGTCGCGCTCATTGTCGTGTGCTTCGGGCTGCTCGTGCTCGGCGTCGTCAAGATATGGGGCAAGACGGAGGAGGAGCTCGCGCACGCCGACTTCAAGTTCGCGTGGGGGCCGTACTACAAGTACTACCACCACCGCACGCGCTACTTCTTCGTGCCCAAGATGGGCGCCGAGATCTTGTCGGGCGTCGTCATCGGGCTCGTGAGCGACGTGCCGTCCCAGCTGACGCTGCTCATGGCCATGCAGCTCGGCATGTTCCTGTTCACGGTCGAGAGCTCGCCGTACTCGATGGACTTCCAGACCGCGTGCTCGTCCACGGCCTTCATCATGAAGATGCTCACGTACGCGCTTATCAGCTCGTTCCTGACGTCCTCCACCGAGATGAGCCTGCAGGACTTCGTGGGCACGCTCGTCATTCTGCTGCAGGTGGCGCTGCTGCTGCTCTTCAACTCGCGGCAGCTCTACATCTTGTACAAGCAGATGCGGTACCTGTTGGCGCTGCGGCAGGAGCGCCGGCGCGCCGAACGCGAGCGCCAGCGGCTCGAGGACCAAGCCCTGCTCCTTCGCACGTCCGTGTCGGAGCTGACGCCAGCGTTTGAGGCGACGCCCAAGCCCTTCGGACTGCTGGAGAGCAAGCACAACTCGCCCGCGAGTCCGCGGTCGACGCCTAGGTCGCCCGTCAAGGGAGGGTGAGTCAACTCGAGGTGGTGACGACCACAACCAGCCGTGCGTGTTGATGATCTGTAGTTGCCGTGCATTTTGAGTCGCGCGCGTGGATATATGTACCTCTCCTTGCTTGCGCTCGCGTTTACCGAACTGCTGCGCCGCCGGCGCGCAGCAGCTTCTCCATCCGCTCGTCCAGTCTCTGAATGTTGGACTGGAAGACCTCAACGTTCGCCACCAGGCTCGCTTCCATCTGATGGTGTGAACAGCAGCAACACGTCAGCAGCAGCGACGAGCAAGCAGATTGCAAGGACGCCTTACGTTGGCCAGGACGGCGGCGTCCGACTCGAGCAGCTCGGCGAGTGACTCATGCGAGCGCTCGAGCCGTTGCACGCGCCGGTTGACCTGCAACGTGTCGTCGTGCACGGTCTTGAGCGACACGAGGCGGTCCACGAGCGCCGGCACAGCGGCGGCCACGTCCGTCACGCTCGAGAGCGCGTCGTACGTCTGCTGCAGCTTGTCGCGGTCCGCCTGCGCCGTGAGCGCACCCTGCACGCCCGGTGACTCCTTGAGCTTCCCCAGCAGCGTCAGTTCGTGCACGAGCGCGGTCGTGCGCGTCTTGATGGCGTCCAGGTTCTTCTCGTTCAGGAGGCCCACGCGCTTCTCGAGCAGCGCGATGGCCGACGAGATGTCCGCGGCGCTGCTCTCGCCGGCCAAGTCGCCGCCGCTCAGGGCGAGCGCGGCGCTCAGCCCGTCCACGCTCGACTGGCGCGCTTGGAACCCGCCGATGGTCTTCTCGAGCGTCGCGAGCCGCGCCTCGAGCGCCGCCACGCGGCTTTTGGCGTCGCGGTCCACGGCGTTCAGCTCGCCACTGCTGTAGATCTCGTACACGATGGGCGCGCCGCCGGCACTCGAGCTCGCGCCTTGCTGCGCGCGCTTGAGTGCGTCGATCTGCTGGAAGAAGCGCGCCGTGAGGTCCTTCTGCAGCGCCAGCGCGGCGTCCGCGCCGTAGTTGACGCCACTGCTACCGCCGCCGCCGCGCTGCAGCAGGAACGGCTGGAAGCGCGCGTTCTGCTCCATGGCCGACAGGTTGCTCTGCAGTGTGGCGAGCCCGTGCACAACCTCGTCCAGCTCGGCCTCCTGCGCGGCGTCCACGAGCGCCGCGTGCTTCCGCTGCTCGGCCCCGGCCGCCAGCAGCGCCAGGTCGCTCTCCAGCTCCTTGACCTCGACCGAGAGCCGCGTGAAGCGCGCCAGCGGCGACTCAAGCGCCGTGCCCTTGCCGTCCGCGCGGGCCGCCGCCTGCGCCTCGAACGCCGTCTGCGAGCTCAGCGACGTCGGCTCTGGCGCCGCCATGAACGCGGTCAGCGCGCCGGTAGCGAGCGAGCGAGCGAGAGAGAGAGAGAGAGAGAGAGAGATGCAGGGCGGGAGACGTACTGTAGACCTTGCCCATGAAGACCTCGAAGGCCTGCGCGGGCGCCACAGCGTCCTCGTCCAGCTGCACATTGCCCTACAGCCGCCCCGCCAGGTCAGGAAAGGACGGAAATGAAACCCGCGAGTTGCGGGCCAAGCACCAGCGACCGCGCCGCACCTTGTCCAGGAAGTGCGCGTCGTCGCCCGAGGGCCGCGAGGCGCCGCGCGCCGCCGCGTTGGCCGCCGCGTACGGGCGGAACGTCACCTCCGGGTCGGGCGTCTCGAACACCTCGGCGTTCATGACCTTTCTGCGCTTGTGGCCGTCTCGTGAAGCGCCGATCTCGGCCATCATCGAGGGCGGATTGACTTGAAAAATGTATGAGAGGGGGTGTCGCCTGCCGTGGGTCCCGCGTGCTCCACTTATGGTGTGGTCAACACGAATGTCGGATGTGTTTCACCAAGTTTTGGACCAAATATAGTGTGGACCACTTATTTGACGTGAAATCTTCCGCTTGGCGTTGAAGCCCGCGAAATGCTGGTCATTTCCGCTTCCAGGCTCGAGAAAGGACGACAAGGACAGGAGGCGGAAAGCATGAGTCGGCCTCCTGCATCAGCCGCCGCGCCGCCGGCCACGGGTGCCGGCGTGTTGCTGTCGTTGTGGGCGCTCGCGTGTGTGCTGATGCTGCTGGTGGCGGTCACGGACGACCGCGCGCCGGGCTGGGCGGACGGTCAGGACAACGCGGTCCGCGAGGCCCACGACGCGGCCCACTCGACGGTGTACTCGCCGTTGTTTGCGTCGGTGGAGCCGCTGAGCGAGACGCCAGCGTCCACAGGGACGATCTCGCTCGTGGAGACGCTCCCGGTGGGGGACTTCAACGTGACCGCGACCGCTCCGGGGACGTTCGACGTGCTGTACGCGCGCGTGCAGGCCGCCACGGTCTCGATCGACATGAGCGCCATGTACTGGTGCGTCCTCGATCTGACCGTCTGCCGTGGATGAGCACGGTTGTAGATGTGAACACTGAGCGTCGTTCCTCATCTGGCATACTCAACAGGAACCTACTCGGCAAGGACGACCGCGCCGTTTTCTCGGACGACGAGATGCGCCGCTTTGGCGCCGACCGAGGGGAGAAGCTGTTCCGAGCACTGCACGACGCGGCGGCGCGCGGCGTGACGCTGCGGATCGTGACTGCCAAGGAGTCACCTGGAAAGAGCGGGGTCAGCAACAGCAGTGCGGACGGACGCGGCTCGAGCTTACCGGACGAGGTCGAGCAGCTGGTCAAAGCGTTCCCGGCGCGCGTGCTCGTCCGCTGCTGGAGCGGGCCCGAGTGGTACGGCAGCGGCATCCTGCACCAGAAGATCTGGATCTTCGACCGTCGCCACCTGTACGTGGGCAGCGCCAACATGGACTGGAAGTCGCTCGCCCAGGTGATGGAGGTTGGCGTCCTCGTGGAGAACCTGAATCCGTCGTCGCCCGTGATCCACGACCTCGGCAAGCTCTTTGACACCTGGTGGCTCTGGGCAGACCCGAAGCTCGCGGCGGGCACGGATTCCTACTACTCGAGCGAGTTCCAGCTGCAGCTGCAAGTGCCCTCGTGGTCTGCATTTCTCCCTGTCGACAGACGTCGCCCCGACCCGTTTGTCGCCGCGGGACTCTCGTCGCTTGGCAACATTTCCCACCAGCTGCACGCTTCGTTCGCCTTTGATGGCTCAGCGCCAGCTTCCCCCGCGAACCTCTTCATTGCTGCGGCGCCGATGGAAGCCACTGCTGCGCACTCGCGCGCGTTCGACGAGGACGCGCTGGTGTATACCATCAAGAGCGCCAAGTCGCGCGTGAGTCTCAGCGTGATGGACTACATGCCCTACTCCATGTACACGCCCGGTCCGATTTGGTGGCCAGTGCTCACGGACGCGCTGCTATCGGGCCTCTATAGCAAGCCGGGACTCCACATCCGCCTCCTCATCAGCGAGTGGCAGCACACGAGCCCGCAGATGCTGACAGCGCTCAAGCTTTTGAACGAGCAGGGCTCGCTGTGCAAGAAAATGCACGCGATGTGCTCGGGCTCGCTGGAGATCCGTCTATTCCACGTTCCTGGCTGGAACGACACGATCTCGGGACAGGGGCACAAGGGGAGGTGGCCCGAGCACTCGCGAGTGAACCATGCCAAGTACATCGTGACGGACGCGCGCGTCAATGTGGGGACGAGCAACATGGAGTGGGGCTACTTCTACACGACTGCAGGCGCGAGTGTCAACACCGATCACGAGGACACGCGCCGCGCGTTCGAGACGCTCTTCGACCGCAACTGGGACTCGCTTTACGCTCAGCCGCTCGTCAATTAGTGCGGTGCGTTGCGCTCAAATTCGCGTGGTTATGTCAATGGCGGCTAACGATGTGCGGATTCTTTTCAATGCAAGAACAGGAGCGGAAGAGAAAGCTCTGCGGCCGGCGTTGTAGGTAAGTGAATTGTGCTTGTTGTTTCCATCTCGGCTCTTGCAACTCTTTCGCTACTTGAAGCTCTCCCGGTGCTCGGTCAAGGCAGCCGCCTTGGCAAGCTGGTCCAGCAGGCTGCGCGCGTTCTTGGCGCGCTTCTTGAGCAACGTGCGTGTCGCGGGGTCCTGCTCGCCGCGAAAGCTCGTCATGTGCTGGTGCATGAAGACGGCGAGCCCGTCGATCGTCAGCTGCGCCTTCTTGGTCTGCAGCAGGCGCTGGAAGACGCGCGCCATCTCGAGCTCGCTCTCGAGCTTGAGGACCTTCTCGAGCACCACGCGCAGGAAGAGCACGGCCTTCTCTTCCAGCTGCGTGAAGTCGAGCACCTTGAGGCACGAGAGCGAAAGACTGGCGCTGGTCACGAGGCCCCCGAGCATGAGCGCCTGGTTGTACAGCCGGCGCGGCGCAAGCGTCTCGATCTGCTTGAAGACGTCCCAGTACGCGAGCTGGAAGGTGAACTTGTAGCGCGGGTCCATCTCGCACAGCTTGTCAGCGAGCACGAGGTAGTACTGGTTGAACTTCTTCTCCTGGCCGCAGCAGTGCAGCAGCACGCGCACGATCTCACGCTCTTGCTTCTCACGCAGGTTGAGCTGCAGAAGCCGCTCGTACGCGTCCAGGCAGTCGGCCGCACCCATGATGGCCACGAAGATGCGCTTGCGCACGTCCGTGTTCATGCGCTGCTTCTCGGCAAGGCGAAGGAGGCGGGCCTCTTCGCTGCGCTGCTCCGACTTGCCGTTTTTCTCGCCGTCTTCCTCGTCCGCGTTGGCGTCGCCGGCCTTGGACGCCTGGTAACCAACCCACGTGCCACCGACGATCCACCAGCGGCCGTCTTCATCCGCATGCAAGAGTTCGTGGAGCGAGACACGCAGCGGGTTGTTGGCGTTGCCGCAGCGCGTCTTGACGCGGCCGAGCCATTTCTTGAGCGACGAGAGGTCGAGTGCGGCGCTGCCCGCTGCCTTCTTCTGCTTGGACGCCGGCTTCTTGAGGTCGTAGATGAGGTCGAGGATGAAGCGGATGCGGTCGCCCTGCTGGCTGTCGGGGCCAGACGCCTGCACCTCGACGACCTTCTGCTGCACCAGCGCGATCATCTCGCGCAGCGCGTCGGCGTCGTCCGCGCGCAGCTGCGCACCACTCGCCTTGAGCAGGTGGTGGATGAGTTCGATCTCGAGCGGCGAGAAGCTCGTGACCAGAGACCGGAACAGGTCGTACACGAGCGTGCAGTGCACGACGCCGAAGTTGTACAGCATGGCGACGAACAGCACGAGGTTCACCGGCTCCTTGGACGTCTCGCCCGCCTCGTCATCGTCGCCACCAGCAGCCACAACGCTGGTCTCCTGGCTCTTGGTGGCCTCGACGGCGTCATTGAGCTGCCGGACGATCTTCTCGACGAAGAAGCCGCCGACTTCAGTGCCCACTGAGTGGTACAGCGCCGCCACGAGCGCGCTGCAGACCTTGATGAGTGACGTCATAACCTGCCGCGGGTGGCACGCCGTCTGCAGCATCTTGTCGTGCAGGATCTCGTTCACGGCCGAGCGCACGTTCTGGCGGTACAGAGCCTCCATCTCCAACGCGATGGGCTCCATGTTGCTCTCCGAGATGCGGTTAAGCTGGCCGTTGATGCGGCGCGTGAGCTCACGGACCGCCTGCTCGTCCATCTTGGGTGCCAGGAGTGCCTTCTTGTCGCCGTTCGAGGCGTTGGCCGCCGCCTTCTCCGCCTCGGCCTGCAGCTTGCGGCGAAGGTGTGGCGGCAGGTACGCCGACGGAGCGGCCGCGGGGTTCGCCTTGACCACGGTCCGGCCATAGATATCCTCCTCCACGACCGGCGCGGCCTCTTCCGCGTCCTCGTCTTCGTTGTTGCTGTCCTCTGTCCTCTCCTGCTCTTCCTCCTGGTCACTTTTGGCGGAGATCTCCTCCTCCTCCTCTTCTTCCTCTTCACTGGCGCCGGCCTGCTGGTTCCGACGCGTGTTGGCGGCGACCTCCTCGTCGTCCTCGGCCTCGTCGTCCGTGGACTCGAACTCGGCCAGGTCCACGTCCGAGTCCAGGTCCGACTCGTCCGTGGGCAGCTCGTCCATGCCGCGCAAGAACTCGGCGTCCTCCGCCTGCAGCATGGCCATCTCCTTGCGTGTCTCCTCGTCCATCTCGAAGCCGTCCTCGCCCATGAACGCGTCGTCGTCGCCTCCTTCATCTCCGCTGCCTTCGTCTTCCGCTCCGCTGTCCTCTTCCTCCCCGTCGTACTCAGCGTCGGCGTCCTCGGCGTCAGAAGCCGACGGCTTGCGCTCCTTGACGATCCTGTCGGGCGGTCAGCGTAAGAGCGCTGTCGTCACGAACGCATGCGCATGCGGCCCACGTACTTGGAGATCTTGTCCAGGTCCGCGAGGAAGTCGGTGAAGTCGGCGCCCAAGCCGTCGCGCTCGTACTCCCTGTCGTCACCATGTCATCACCAGTCAGCGATCGCGACCACAGATCCGTCACGAACCACCAGTCGGACGCACTTCTGGAGCTTCTTGAGCCCCGAGCTGGACGAAGACAGCCCGAGCTTGGACTCGAGCATCTTGATCTCGCGGTCCTCGGTGCTCAGCGCCTCCTTGTGCGGCCTGCGCGCGCCAGCCGCATGCGCCGTCACTGCATCGCAACCACCACACACTCCCGTCAATCCCTCGCGTCCCCAGTTTCCCAGTCCGTCTGGAGCTCCACCGCAGCCGCAGCAACGCACTGGAGGCGCCTGTGGTCTCCTCCACCAGCTCGTGGAAGCGGTTGACAAAGCCGCCGCTCTCGGCCGCGCCGCCGCCGCCGCCTGCGCGCCGACCATGCGGCCGCTTGAACGCCGCCGTCCGCCGCTCCCGCTGCTGCTTCGGCTTGTCCTGCTGCGCGGGCTCCGGGCCACGCTGGCGCTTGTTGCGGCTGCGCTTCTTCTCCTCGCGCGCGGCCTTGCGCTTGGCCTTGCGCGACTCCATTGCGGGCGGCGCCATGTCGAGTCGTCCACTGGTGCCAATGGCGTCGCCTGGGGCTCTTGATGGAGCTGTTCGCCAGTCAAAACGACGAGAGTGACCAGGGCACTAAATCGGTAATTGTCCCGAGCTTGATTTATTCAAAGGAGGGACAAATAGTTGGGTTCGGAACGCTTGCCACCTTGCATTCGGAATAGGATGACTCATCGGTGTTTGACAGGGATGAACGGTTCATGGATTGGGTTCACGATGAACCCACCTCACGTTTGAGTGCAGTCGAGCCCGAGGAAACATTCCGGAGGTGAAGAACGAAGTGGATTCCAAGCTCCTTCGATATAAATACAAGTGATGGGCGGGTTCATGCAGAGAGCACGCGGCTGCGGCGCGGCGGTTGCGGTCGGCGCGGCGCTTGGGGACGCCAATGAGGAGGGAGGGGGGAGGCGCAGAGGCACCTCCGCCCTCTGCGCTGCTGCTCCACGCACTGGACGCTCAGCTCACGCCGGCGCGATGATGGAGAGCGACGTGACGGCCGAGTAGACGACGCAAACCGCCAGCAGCACGAGCAGCAGCACGTGCACGCCAGACGCGGTCGCGAGCAGCGGGATCCGCGGCCGCTTGCCGCCAGCGTTGAGGACGATGTGCTCGCCCATGTCGATCTCGGGCAGCTCCGACAGCGGCTTGTACGAGATCTGGTACTTGCTGGCCGCCGCCGCCGCCTCGACGGGCTGCTCGGACGCTGAAGCCGCGCGGTAGTGCGTCAGGTACGTGAGCGCGTTGACGACGTTGCCCAGCACGAGCGTGCCTGGCGGCGTGACGCCTCGCCGGCGCACCTCGGCGGCGATCTCGCCCAGCGTGCTGCGGATCGTGAGCGCGTCCGCCATGGTCGCCGAGTGGATGATGGCAGCAGGCAGGTCGCTCGGGTACCCCCGCTCGTTCTGCAGCGCAGCCGTGAGGCCCTCGATGCGGCCGATCGCCATGAGGAACACGGTCGTGCGGTGGTCGCAGTACTCGGGCAGGTTCGGGTACCGGTCCTGCTTGCCGTGGCCCGTGCAGACCAGCACTTGATCGGCGACGTCGCGCATGGTCGCGGGGATGCCGGCGCTCATGGGCGCCGAGAGCGAGCTGGAGATGCCGGGGACGACCTCCACATCGAAGCCCGCCTCGGCGTAGATGACGGCCTCCTCGCCGCCGCGGCCGAACATGAAGGGGTCGCCGTTCTTGAGGCGCACGACGCGCTTGCCCTGGCGCAGCGCCTCGAGCCCCCAGGCGTCGAGCTCGGCCTGCGCCAGGTCGGCCTTCCCGCAGCGCTTGCGCGCCACGCGCACCTCGCACGAGGCGATGGCCAGGATCTCGAGCGGCACGAGCCGGTCAGCCAGCACCAGGTCGGCCTGCTGGATCGCGCGGAACGCCTTGACGGTCAGCAGCTCTGGGTCGCCCGGGCCGGCGCCAACGAGCAACATCTTGCCCGGCGTGGAAGAGGTCGACGCGCGCGCCATGGCGAGGGAGGGGCGGTGGCAGGAGCGCGAGGCGGAGAGAAGCGGAGTGCGCCAGAGAGCGAGCAGGCGGCCGGCGAGAGAGGAGAGCAGGCAGGAGGTGGCGGCGCCGCTTAGGTCGGCAGCTCCTCTGTCGCAATCACAAGTGTCCGCTCATCATATTGATCTCCTTTTTCGGTCACTCATCTGCCGTCGATCTTACAGCCAATCAAATCGCTGCGCTTGGACAAATTATACGAGACCTTCACTCTGGAACCGGCGGTTTCGGGGATGACGCGGACGCTGTCATCCGGTGGTGGGGTACGTTGCATACCTGGGGTACGTTGCAAAAGTTGTTGTTTTTTTCCATGGCTCACGACTCGTGAGCAAGCGAGCGGAGCGGTGTCGACAAGCGCCTTCATCGACGCTTGCTGCAGCGAGTCCCATGGAAAAACGCGCCGCTGACACCGCCGTTTCTTCGGCGCGCTTCGCTGCTTTGATACGAGCGCGCACCGCATTTCGACGCGGATCGCTCCCCGCCAGTCGCCGAGCGATCACGTGGTCCACGTGCGGTTCCTGTGACGCGCGGGTATCGGGTTACGCGGGGGTACGGTCCGAAAATCGGGACGTGGCTCAGATCCGGCGTCATCATTGGTTCCTCGTTCGCCCAATCACATCACCGGAACGCGTCGAGTCGGCAGCGTCACGAGGTTTATCCGTTGTTTCGAGGTTTAACGGTGATTGTGCAACAGACGCAGTCGGCGCAAAAGTCCCACCTTGAAGCTGTCACTGCGGTCACTCGCCCGGGGGACCCCGCACCCGCCCTCACCACCCGAATCTTATGCCGCCGACTGACCGCCGACGGATATGCGCGGGTGGCCGCCGCCGCTTTGGACGGGCATTTCCCAAATCGGGTCGCCCAACTAAGAAGAAAGGCCTGCCTGCCTGCCTGCCTGCTTACGGTGTCGTCCGGCCTTTCTCGGAAGGGGAAAGCTCGCACCCGCCCTGCATACTCGGCCCCATACGCTCCGTCTCCGGACAGGCCGCATCGCATCGGCTTCGCCCGTCACTTCCCCCGGCGCTTCGTCCCCACTACCCCCGACTCCCCCCCCCCCGCCGTCAGCATGCCGCCGGTCGCCGCGGTGGAGGAGGCCGTGAGCCATGTGGCGTACGCGCTGAGCGACTTCTCGTTCCTGGTGCAGCCCGTGCCGTTCGGCGCGGCGCTTGAGCAGTACGTGGTGCGCGCGCGCCGCAACGTGTTCGACCAGGTGGGCAAGCTGCAGGAAGGCGCGTTCGGACAGGAGCTCATCGAGCAGGCCTACGAGGCGTCCAAGCGCGGGCAGTTCGTCACGCTCTTCGCCTCGTCGCCCGCCTCGCTGCTGCAGATGGTGCCCACCATGTACAAGCTCAGCTCCGCGCGCCTGCCCGCCGTCGTGCACGTCGTCGCGCGCGAGCACTCGGACCTGATGGCCGTGCGCCAGACGGGCTTCGTCATCCTCAACTCGCTCAACGCGACCGAGACGGAGGACATGGCGTTGCTCGCGCACGTGGCCTCGCTGCGCGCCAACGTGCCCTTCCTGCACGTCTACGACGGCGACATGGCCCACAACGACCTGCAGAAGAAGGCCGCCGCCTCGGCCAGCAAGTTCAACAACTCGCTCGTCTCGTACGAGCGCCTCGCGGACCTCATCGGCCTGACCAACACGGCCGGCGGCGCCGCCGAGTTCCGCCAGCTCGTGCTGGACCAGTCCGCCGCGTCCACTGAGGGAGACAGCGACGCGGACCTCTACTTCCAGGTGTCTCCGGAGACCATCGCCAAGTACAACGCTGCGCCGGCCGTCGTCGAGCAGGTGATCCAGCAGGTCTTCGCGCGCAAGGGCTACCAGCTCTTCGAGTACTTTGGCCACCCCGAGGCGGAGCACGTCGTCGTCGTTATGGGAACGGCCGCGAGCGTCGTCAAGGATGCCGTCGAGTCGCTGTACACGAACTGGAAGGCGAAGGTTGGCGTCGTCTCGGTGCGTCTCTTCCGCCCGTGGTCGACTAGCGCGTTCCTGAGCGTTGTCCCCACGACGGTGACCAAGGTGGCTGTCCTTGACCGCATGGAGGACGCTACCAGCGTTGGCGAGCCGCTGTACCTGGATGTGCTCGCGTCGTTCCAGTCGGAGGAATGGAAGGACAAGGCTGTGCCGTCGATCATTGGCGGCAAATACGCGTTCAACGCTGGTGACAATGTGTTTGACGTTGTGACGGCCCGCACGCTGGTTGAGAAGCTCGCGGGCGGTGAGCTGTTGACTGGCTTTGAGGTCGCCTCGCCGTCGGGCTCGCTCGAGAAGAAGATCTCGAGCACCAAGCAGCTTGTGAACTCGTACGTGTCGTCGAAGGATGCGTTCGAGGCGCCGTACGTCAAGATGCTGCTGCAGCTGTTCGAGAAGCGTGCTGTGATTGCCAACCTCGTGCGGTCGACCACGATCTGGAAGGAAGAGCAGGAGGCGGACGAGACGAACGTGGCGCTTGAGAGTGGCGAGTTTGGTTTCGGTGTCCACCTCGGCATCTTGGCGAAGCGTCAGCAGCTGAAGGACAAGGTCAGCGCGCTGCTCGCCGACTCGGCCTCCAAGTCTCAGCTCTCGACCCGTCTTGTTGGGTGCCTGGAGCAGTGGGTGCAAAAGCAGCCGAAGCATGACGAGCTTGCGAACGAGATTGGCGTGCTTCTCGAGAACGAGCAGCACCTCGTCGATGGCCCGCTTGCCTCGATTTACGCTCTGAAGCGCTACTTCACTCCTCTGAGCCAGTGGATCATCGGCAGCGAGGAGTTCTCGCGTGACGTTGGTGCGTCGGGCGTTCACCAGGTGCTGTCGAGCGGTGAGAACGTGAACCTGCTCATCCTGGACACTGAGCCGATGCACTCGCAGTCCAAGACTCACCGCAAGCGTGACTTGGGTCTCTACGCGATGCAGTACGGCAACGCGTACGTCGCGTCCGTGGCGCTGTACGACTCGTACTCGCAGGTGCTGCGTGCGCTCAACGAGGCGGACGCTTTCGACGGTCCGTCGATTATTCTCGCGTACGCTCCGTCGTGCGCCAACATGGAGCAGGAGACGCGCGAGGCTGTTGCGAGCGGCTTCTGGCCTCTGTACCGCTACAACCCGCTGCTGGAGGAGGTTGAGGGCGAGAAGGCTTTCGCGCTCGAGTCGCCCAGTATCAAGAAGGAGCTTCTCGAGTTCCTGCGTCGCAACAACCAGCTGAGTCTGTTCGCGAAGCAGGCCCTTACTGCTCCGCCTGCCTCGGTGTCGGTCTCGGAGAACTACGAGAAGATTGGCCAGAAGGCGCTCGAGTCAAGCTTCCAGGCTCTTCTGAAGGGCTTTGGCGGCGACGTGCAGGAGGAGAAGTGGCAGGTCGAGACGAAGCTGTGGATTCTTGTCGGCTCGGACAACAGTCATGCGGATGAATTCGCCACCAAGTTCGCTGAGGAAGCCGCCAGCTTTGGTCTGAAGAACGTCGTCAAGGAGGACATGAACGAGATGACAATCGACGCGCTTCAGGACGAGGCGACGGACGTCAACTCGTACGTTCTCTTCGTGTGCTCCACCGCGGGTCAGGGTGAGTTCCCCAGCAACGCGAAGGAGTTCTGGCACGAGCTTGCCGAGTACAGCGCGACGCTGCCTCTGCAGTACGGCGTGTTCGGTCTCGGTGACAGTAACTACTGGCCCCGCGAGGACGAGAAGCACTACTTCTGCAAGGCCCCGGCTGACCTGGACGCCAAGCTGGCTGAGCTGGGTGCTAAGCGCCTTGTGACCGTCGCGAAGGCCGACGACCAGGACGAGGACGGTCCGTCGACTCAGTTCGACTCGTGGAAGCCGCAGTTCTGGGAGCAGATCGGCATCCCGGCCGAGGTCATCTCGAAGCAGGCCGGCAACAAGAAGAAGCAGCGCACGAATGAGGAGATCAAGCGCGAGAGTAACTACCTTCGTGGTACTCTTGTCGAGGGTCTCTCGGACCTGTCAACCAAGGCGTTAACGCCGGACGACACGCAGCTGACCAAGTTCCACGGTATTTACCAGCAGGACAACCGCGATCAGCGTGAGCAGATGCGTCTGGAGAAGAAGGAGAAGGCGTTCTCTTTCATGATTCGCGTGCGCGTGCCTGGTGGCGTGTCGACTGCGGCGCAATACCTGGCGATTGACAAGCTCTCGGACGAGTATGCCAACGGCAACATCAAGCTCACGACGCGTCAAGCTTACCAGCTCCAGGCCATTCTCAAGTGGAACCTGAAGCCTGTTGTGCAGGGCATCAACCGCGTTCTCATGGACTCGCTCGCGGCGTGTGGTGATGTGAACCGTAACGTCATGGCGACGGTGAACCCGGTGTGCTCGGTCGAGACGTACAACGAGATCATCCAGATCTCGCGTGAAGTCTCGGCGCACTTGACGCCGCGCACCAGCGCGTACCACGAGATCTGGCTCGACAAGAAGCTCGTTGCTGGTGGCGAGGTGAAGGACTTCGAGCCGTTCTACGGTGAGGCGTACCTGCCTCGTAAGTTCAAGATCGCCATGGCGATCCCGCCCAGCAACGACGTCGACATTTTTGCCAACTGCTTGGGCTACATCGCGATCCTCGAGAACGACAAGCTCGTGGGCTTCAACGTGACCGTCGGCGGCGGTATGGGTATGACCCACAACAACCAGAAGACGTTCCCGCGCGTGGCGGACGTCATGGGCTTCTGCACGCCCGACCAGGCGAAGGATGTGGCCGAGAAGGTCATGATCCTCCAGCGCGACTTCGGCGACCGTGTGAACCGCAAGCACGCCCGCTTCAAGTACACGGTGGAGGACCATGGACTGGAGTGGATCCGCGCAGAGGTCGAGAAGCGTCTCGGGTACTCGCTGCAGGAAGCCCGCCCGTTCAAGTTTGATTCGAACGGCGACCGCTTCGGCTGGCACAAGAACAGTCACGGCAAGTTCCAGTACACCATGTACATCGAGGGCGGCCGTATCATCGACACGGAGACGAGCAAGCTGCGCACAGGCATGCGCGTGATCGCGGAGACGTTCCCCCATGTGGACTTTGTCCTGACGGGCAACCAGAACATGAGCTTCGCCAACCTGGACAAGAAGGACGTGCCCAAGTTCAAGGCCATCCTGGAGGAGTACCGCTTCGGCAACGACAACTTCTCGGGCATGCGACTCAATTCAATCGCGTGTGCCGCACTGCCCTTCTGCGGCCTTGCGTTCGCCGAGGCCGAGCGCTACCTGCCGACGCTGATCGGCAAGATTGAGGACATTCTCGTGGAGAACGGTCTGCGGGACGACGCGATCGTGATCCGCATGACGGGCTGCCCCAACGGCTGCGGCCGCCCGTATCTGGGCGAGATCGGCTTCGTCGGCCGCTCGCCGGGCATCTACAACATGTACCTGGGCGCCGGCTTCACTGGCGACCGCCTGAACAAGCTGTACAAGGAGGCGCTGGACGAGACGCAGATCCTGCAGGAGCTCGGCCCCATCATCAAGGACTACGCGCAGAACCGCACGAGCGCCGAGGAGAAGTTCGGCGACTTCGTCATCCGCGCGGGCTACGTCAAGGCGTGTCTGTCGGCGCCGCTGGTCGAGAACCGCGCGCCTGGCATCACCTTCCACGAGCAGTAAGGGGCGTCCGTGCGTTGCGAAGCGGCCTGGTCGCCGGTGCATGTGTGCATATAGATGAGCAGGGGTCGCGCGCCTCGAGCGGAAGACGCGGACGCGAACACCGGCGGTCGCCACGCTGCCAACGCCGGGCTCCGTCTCCTCCGGCTCGACCGCAGCCTTGAATGCCAATCCTCTCGTTATGTAACCTCTGATGCGAGCGTCCTGCTGGCATTGACATGCTGCTCTCCTTCCCTTCGTTCACCGTGACGCATGACTCATTCCCCTCCACCTGTAACAGTGCAACTCGCCACGGTGGATCCTCCGCCTCGGGCTTGAAAGGTCGTCCGCCTGGTCGTCCGCCTGCCGCTTCAAGCGCGTCCCCTGCCGCGCCATCGACCTCCGCAGTGCGAGTCACCCACTGCTGCCCATGGCGTCAGCTTCTCCGATGCCATCGCTGCTCAGCGCGTCGCCCGCGAGCCTGCACTTCAGCGGCTTCCAGCTGGACCAGACGTACCAGCAGCGCGTGGCCGTGCGGAACGACAGCGGCAAGTCCCTGCGACTGCAGTTCTCCTTCCCGGGCCGCAGCGCAGGCACCGCCGCCGCGTTCCGCGTCACGTTCGCGGGCGACGCCCACGCGCGCAAGCCGTTCGTCTCGGCGGGGCTCACGGAGGAGCTGGTCGTGTCCTTCCGTGCGCCGCAGGGCTTCCAGTACTACTACGACTGCATCCGTGTCAAGTGCGAGCAGGTCGCGTACGCGTCCAACGCCGCCGCGACGCTTGCGGGCGAGCTGCTCATCCCGCTGCACGCCTACCCGGTGGCCAACTCGGCCCGCGACTTCCCGACGCGCATCGACTTCGGGTCCGTGCCCGTCGGACAGGTCGCTCGTCGCGAGATCCCGCTCGCCTGCTCCGTACCCGTCGAGTTCGAGTTCGCGGTCGAGCTCACCAAGGCGCATCCAAGCTTCACCGTCTTCCCCTTGAGCGGCGTCATCCCCGCCAACGGTGCCGCGCGCGTCGAGATCGAGTTCCGCCCGCTGTCCTTCTCGACCGCCAGCGCCGAGCTGCGGCTGCTCGTCTCGCAGCTAGGCTTCGAGCCTGTCGTGTGCTCGCTCGTCGGTTCCTCCTCGAGCACTGCTGGGAGAGCCTTGGTCGGCAGCGGGGAGGGGGCCGGAGATGGCAATGACGCGTCTCCAAGTCGAATGGACCGGAAGAACGGCAGCGGGAGCAACGGAGGGGCTGGAGGGTCCTCCTCGCCGTCCAAGTCGCTGTCGCCGAAGCGGCCATCGGGTGCGTCTTCACGGACAGCAACTGGAGCGAAGGAGAACACCTCAAAGACTGCGGCTGTCGATGGAATCGAGATCCCCGCCGAGCTCAACTCGGTGACGAGCGTTGCGTTCGTCCTGAACCAGCAAGCGGGAAAGCTGCGGCCGCGGGACCTCAAGAAGGCGATCGCGGCGAGCCGCGAGCTGCGGCAGAAACAGGAAGACCTGGTGGCGAGCGAGGACAACAATGCGGGCGACCACCAAGTCGGAGCGCTCGCCTTCCCTTCGCTTGTCTGCTACGAGGTCGAGAACAGCAACAACAACGACTCGGAGCCAGTTGAGCGCGAAGCGATAGGCCGCATGCGCTTCCAGCGCGAGGTGAGAGATGTCGACGCTCTCGAGAAGGCGCTCGAGTTCCAGAGCCATCGACAGGCCCGCGTTGGTGCGCCGCTGATCTCCAAAGAGCAGACCGCGACGCTGCATGACATGCGCGCCATGAACGCGCTCGCTCGAACCCGCGACGCTCGCGAGAAGATGCGCAGCGAGTTCAACACCCTTGCCTCCGGCTTGGACGGTCCGAAGGCGGTGCGGTCGGGCGTCAAAACAGCGACGTTACCGGCGGAGATCGCGTCTGGGGCGGTGAAGATGACCTCTCCTCCCGACTTTAAGCCGCACAAGAACGACATGTGGGCTCGGCGAGCCCGGGTGCTGCAGCGACTCATCCGAGCAGTTTCGACTGTCATCGTCCGTGTTCGAGCACAGCGGCGGCTCGACAAGGTCAAGCGTTGGCTGGGACGCTCGGCGACCCGCACGAACGTCCGCGAGCGCGTGGCGCTTGACTGGAAGCAGGCGCGGCGGGGTGACAACCAGGTCGAGCACGACGAGGGCAAGGACACATCCTCTTCTAGTTCGGACGTGCGGCTGTACCTCTCAAGTGTGCCCGAGGTCGAACGCCGCGAGTTTCGGTCGCGCCAGCGCTCACCAGTCGCGACCAGCGATGTTGGTTTGGAGCTGAAGCGCTACGCACCACCCGGGTTCGCGAACTTCCTGCCGGTACGCGAACGAGACGAAGCTCTCGTCATGGGCCACACCCCACTTGTGCTGCCACCGCTACCGACGTACGTACCGCTCTTTGTCGTCGAGGACGCAGACAGCAGCGAGCACTGCGACGCGAACGGCAAACCACCACATCGGACAAATGAACCTCGAGCGGTCCGGACGCTTCGAGTTGGTGCCTTCGACGAGTATGGCTGCGCGCTGCGGTCGCTGTCGGTGGCTCCAACCTCTGGAGATGGAGCACCGGTGGTGTCTCCTGCGGCGCGAGTGTCGCTGCTCGACTTGCTCCCACGCGACGTGTTCTTGCGGCCGCAAGCAGCTGTGAGACCGCTCGCCATCACAGACCGGGACGCGTCCGTGTCGATGCTCAACATGCGCATGCGCGAGAGTGATGCGGGCTACGCGCTGCGTCCGATGCGGGGTATCAAAGAGCCTGAAGCACGCACGTTCAGTGAGCGACGCGCTCTGCAGGTTGGAATGGCCAGCGTGGCAGCCGAGCGACGATGGGGACGACAGATTGTTGGGGACACGACTGAAGGGAATGAGGCGTCGTCATCGTCGCTCTTCTCGTCGGACGTCTGGCTGCCGACCACCACCGCCATAACCATGGGCACCGCTGTCGACCCTCTGTTCTGGTTCGATGATCCGCCGCAGGAGACATCTATTAGCAGTGGTTTGTCGCTTTTCAAGGACGTGTGGTATGTCGGAATTGGACGCGCGGACTGGGGGATCCCGGCGTTCGCGACGTCGGCGGAGGACATACCGGTGCTTTCAGACAGCGAGAGCGACGAGGACCAGGATGACCCGGACGATGGAGGAGCGGACAATGGAGGGGGAGGCGCGTCCGCTGCTGCTACCGACGACACCAAGGCGCGACGACGGCGCATTCCGACGTGGGAAGACGCGCTGCATCTGTTTGAGCCCAACAGTGACACCAAGCCGGAGAGCGAGTTCAAATTCGAGCGGTACACCCATTTGGAGCAGCAAGAGCGAGCCTACTGCGTGGCTCGGCGGGAGCTTCTCG
Organism: Phytopythium litorale; assembly: GCA_023338075.1. Classification (NCBI taxonomy): domain Eukaryota; phylum Oomycota; class Peronosporomycetes; order Pythiales; family Pythiaceae; genus Phytopythium; species Phytopythium litorale. Next base: position 19,942 of record JAADYB010000430.1, read on the forward strand.
ACCGCCTGCCCAGCGTACGCCCTCACTGCTCAATCGCACTGCAATTGGCGATGGATACTCACCTTGTGGTTGTTGTGGCACGGTTGCAGCGCCTTGAGCCCCTCGCCCAGCAACTTGCGCAAATTCCAGGCGCTCCGGAGTTTATCGTCGAGGGTCACGGGCCTCAACGGCCGCTCCACCAGACCAGCGATCGTGTCGCCGTCTAGTACATGCCGGAGTCGCTGAGAGCGAGGCTGTGGCGTCAACACTACCGTACTCGGAGTGAATACGGCCGCTCGGATTTCCCTCTACGAGTTCAAACGGCAGTCATCTTGGAGACGCGATCTCCGTGCTGTATCGAATAGCATAGCCAGCACCGACGGCGTCGTGACGCTTGCGTCGAGCGGTGAGGTGTTGTTGGCAATCCCCGAGGCAGTAACGACGCCAGTCGACAGAAAAATCCGTGCTGGTATCAAGAGACGCAGGACTGTCAGGCAGTGACTCATGTCTGTGCCGAGTCCTGGGTGGCGGTGGTCGGATGTCTGTCCCAGTGTCCATGCAGTTTGATCCGGTCGTGATCGGTTCGTCTGGCGAATCAGTACTGTCCATTTTGGCAGCGTTGCAGCATCATCGGCACTGATGTGTTTCTTCACAGCAACTCAAGACTGCAGTCACTTGTGGTCCAGTAAGAGTGCTCAATCTTCGAGTACAAGTTCATGAACACATTGATTTGGTCGATCTTGTAAGTCGAAGCGCTCGATGGATGCACACAACGTGATCATTCATCCTCTTCCCGCGCGATGGTTCACGCACACACAGCCCTCAGCTGCTCTCGATCGTCTTGATCACCTTGGCCGGGTTGCCACACACGACGGTCAATGGCGCCACGTCCTTCGTCACGACACTGCCAGCGCCAATGACGGCGCCGTCGCCAATGGTGACACCCGGCA
>JAADYB010000431.1:0-20862 GCA_023338075.1 Phytopythium litorale
CCTGACCTCCGAGCTCGCACGCGAGGAGTCCGTCGATGACCGCGTACACGTGTTCAGTGAGTCCGTTGAGTAGACGCGGACGACCCTCGAAGAGCACGAGGATGACCTTGGTGCCGGTCGCCGCGAGCTCCTTGACGTATTCGATTTGGCCAGCGGGGAGGTCGAGACTGTTGATGTCGCCCGTCTTCTCGACGTAGGGAGCCTCGCCGATGACGGCGATTGTGTACTCTGATTTAGCTGCAAGTCCTTTTGCTGTCGCAAGATCTTCGTCCGAGTACGAGCCGTCTGCGTCCAAACCATTGAAGTAGGTGACACTGCCGCTGCCGACAATACCTTCAATGCCGTCTTTGACCGACACGCCGAGCGGGAAGTTGGATTTGCCAGCGATCCCGGACCCCGTGATAGTCCAGCCTCCGCACTGGTACCCGATGTTGTCAGCCGTGTGGCCGGTGAGGAACACTGAGGTACCGTTCGCGAGCGGCAGCGTACTGTCGTTATTTTGAAGTAGCACGACCGACTCGCGAGCGAGCTGGAGAGCAGCAGCGACATCGTCTGCATTGCCAATCTGGTCGAGGTACTCCTCCCCGGGGACGGGGTTCTCGTACAGGCCGAGCTTCACTTTCGTCTTGATGATGCGGCGCACAGACGTCTTGAGGCGGTCGATAATTGCAGGGTTTTCTTCTAGAAGTGCCTTGGTGCCGTTGATGAATGAGTCCCCGAAGCCAAGCATGCTCATGTCGAGCGACGTGCGCTCGAGAGAGAATTTGGTCGCCTCGTCCGTCGTGCGGGCGACACGATGGAAGCTCTGTTGCGAGTTGATCTCTGCAAAGTCGGAAACCGCAAGACCATCGAAGCCTAGGTCGTTGCGGAGCAGCGTCGACAGCAGCTTCGTGTTCTCGATCGTCGGCACACCGTTCACCGAAATGTAGTTCTCCATCGTCGACAACGCGCCAGCAGCCACCGCGGCCTTGAACGGACGAGCAAAGTAGTTCAACAGATCGAAGTCCGTGATCGTCACGCCGTCCTTGTCGTGACCCGTCGGTGTCTTGGAATATGCGATGAAGTGCTTCATGCACGCAGCCGTTTCATTGTAGCTTTGCATTCCGCGAATGATCGCGTCTCCCATGACCGAGATCGTATACGGATCCTCGCCGAAGGTTTCGTGCGTGCGCGGCCACAACGGGTTGGACGACACCTCGAGGATGGGGCCAAAGATCCACGAGATGCCGGCAGCAAGCGTGTCGCGCACTGTGACTTGGCCCATCTTGTAGACGAGGTCGGGGTTGAACGACGCCGCTCCGTTGATCTGATGCCCGAAGAGCACCGTGTCGAGGATAAGTGTAGCACCATGGACCGAGTCGAGACCGTAGATCATCGGATGCCCGCCATTCTCCTCCATCGTGATCTCCTGGATCCGAGTGACAACATCGCGGAATTGCTGCGCAGTCCACGCGTACTTGACGCTCTCGTTTGTGTAGGTCAGTTGGGAAAGTGGCGCGCCGAGGTACGAGCCGACCTTGAGCTTGGCAAACGTGCGCACCAGGTCCTCGTCCAAATTGTAATCCTCGTCTACCAGGGCGTAAATGGCGATTTGCGTCATCTGGCCGATGATGTCGTCCGTGGTAAAGTTGGCCATGATGGCATCGACCTGAGCGTCCCATTGGTCAGCCGCAGCCAGTGGTTGGCGGGCTGAAAGCCCTAGTGTCGCGAAGGCGAGGACAGTGAGCCACGACTTGATCATGGGGTTGAATGGAGCTTCGAGGGTCGGACGGGTTCTTGCGGGTTCCAGCGGAGTGTTTGGCGGTGAATTGGAGAATGAGAAATGGCGGGCGAGGAAAAGAGGCGAGGAAAGCAAAAGGAGCGCTGTGAGATTGGAAAGCGGAGGCGGGGCCGTCTTCCTCCTGGAGGGCAAAGGTGTAGTCTTTTCTCTATGTGTTTGGCGAAGTATAGCCGCGCAGATGATGTTGGAGCCGAGTCTGGTCCGAGCATCGTTGCAGTACAAGTTTGAGCGATGCAACCTTCAACGCTTCACTTTGGGTCAAGTTCGTCCGGTATGGGCCACTGCAGCCGCACTCCAAGTCTTGATGAGGCGGCGCATCCTCGCAATGCGTCACCATCAGCTTCCGTGGGTTGGCGCGCAGGTCGAATACCTCCTCTGATGTTTACTCTGAAAAGGAAGGCGAATGCTACACGGGCTGCAGTTGAAGTGTGCCGAAGAGATCGTGTGCAGTGACAGGTCTACTGGAATTATAGGAGGTGCCGCAGTGGTACTGCAACCAACTTCAAGCAGCTCCATTGCTCACGTCATTTAGAGTCGCCAGCAGGTTTTGCAGACCAGTTGATGGTCAAGCCAACGATGAACCCATGATTCAATTGCTGTTGTTGTGATGCCACTGGCGTCGTTCGCGGAGGCTCGTTATTGAGCAGCATCTTGTCGTGTTTGGTTTCAAGCTGTGGAAGCTCCTGGAGATCAACGTGGCAAAGCACCAGCAGAGCGACGTCTTGCTGGTCCACCAGTCCAGCCTCGCCCGCATCAAACTGGCCAAAAGAAGAATCGCCGAGGTCCCTCGTTTGCATAACTACGAGAGCCTGGGCTCGTACCCCAATCAATGCTGGGCTGTGACCAACAGGAGTGCCTAACACACCACCCGCGACACCTCCATGCAACGAAGTCATACCAGCTGTGAAAATTGACGCACCCAGTCAACCACCCGTCATTTACCACCAATAATGCCATCCGAACTGCTCGCACCATCAATTGGGCGATGTTTCGGGTATATTTAGACAGTGGGGCGCCGCAACTGCCGCGATGGGATGGAATTCAACTGAGTCTCAAGCACACACGCAGCGGGAATGAGCCTCCGTCGGCTGAAATGGCGCGGCATCGGTCGACTGGAGCTGCTCGCGTGGCTAAACGAGTTCCTGGAGACGGACTACACCAAGATTGAGCACCTCGCGGATGGCATCGCCTACTGCCAGATATTTGACGCCCTCTTCCCCGGCAAGACGAACCTGGCGCACGTGAACTTCAAGCCGCGGTCACAGGCCGAGTTCGAGCGCAACTTCCTCGTGCTTCGGCGTACCTTTCAAGTTTGCGACATCAAAAAGGTATGCGCATTTCGTGTCGCTTGACGGCGTCGACAGGGTAGCGGATTGAGCTGGTCAATGATCACCAGGAGATCCCCGTCAAGAAGCTCGTGGACGGCGTATTCCAGGAGCACTTCGAGTTCCTGCACTGGGTCCACGACTTTGTCCACCGCACATACCCGGAGGCCATGCACCTCTACCACGCGTTCGAGAGACGGCAGCAAGTGCTCGGAGAGCCCTTCTCGCTCTCCCGGATCAACGACACCAACACAAATTTGATCCCGAAGTACACGGTGAGCAGTCCGCACAGCGGGGGGTTGCAGCTGGCGGCAGTTTGGCTGATGTTTTCGTCTTTGGTCCCCATCTTTGCCATACCCCGTAGAACTCGGCAAAGCTGCTGCGAAGCCCCAGCGTGTCGCCGACCAACACCAACAGCTTCCAGTTTCCCGTCGGTAGTGCGAGCAAAGTCACAAGTCCTCGGATCTCTTCGCCACGAGCAATTGACCCCATCAACGCGAGCGTTGTCGTTCCGAATTCAGTGCCTGGCCCAGCTGCGATCGACGATGGACTTCATTCATCGCTGGAGTTTGCTGCGTGCGATTCCTGTCGGCACACAGGCTGAGGAACGAACACCACGGTCTCACAGCGTCGTGTGCAAAATCACAGGCATTCATATCAAGCTGCATTACTGGCGACTGCAGCATGTGAGAGGCTCTCGAACTACATGGATGGCATGCAGCGAGCCAAAGCCAAGACAGCGGAAAGCAGCACCAGTCGTCGCCGAGTCGCTCAGTCCCCTGCTCCAGCTAGGCGTTCAGCGTCTCGATCTACGAGTCGAAAGGAAGACGCCGACGACGACTCTCCTGATCCGGTACTGTGCCAGCGAATCGCAACAGTGGTAAGAGCTGATGCTGTGCTGAGAATGATGCGTGTCTAATGAACGGTACAACACCTTCATCGAACCGCAGATCGCCTGCTTGGAGGAGGAGCTGACAGGACGCATGGACGACCTGGTAGGCGCTGAGTCCTCCCTCCACTGCCCGTCGCCAACGGTGGTTCTAAGCAACAGCTGTGCTTCTTCTTGGACTGGCAGAAAGCACTTGGAGTGACGATTTCGAGTCTACAAATGCCGACACCATAGACGAAAGTGCCCACTGGCCAGGTTGCGGCAAGACGACGCTTGTTCTATTGCACAGCCAAAGCTCATGCGGCAAGCCTTCGCCCCTTTATCCCGTCTGAGTAGTGTATATCCCTTGTCCTGAACGAGCTAGAGGCTCCAGCCGCCAAAGTCCGCGAGGCGAGCGTCGATGCGCGCGATCGCGTCCGCACCGAACACCTCGATGCCCCCCTCGTCCATCATCGCGAGCTCCTTCGTCGTGAGGAACACAATGTTGTCCGGCTGCAACGGACGCTCCTTGCGCCAGCGCGAGAGGTAGAGACGCTCTCGGCCGCCTTGGCGAGCACCGCTGACGGCGCTACGCCCACGCCAGATTTCCTGGTAGATGAACTCGATCTCGTCCTTCTCGATGTCAATCTTGCCATCGTTGAAGTGGTCGCGCTCCCGCTGCTGCAGCTTCTGGTGCAGCTTGTTGCGCTGGTCACGGGACAGCCGCGCGATCGCCTCGGGCGTAAACTTCTGCTCCGCCAAGTCGCACAGCACGTACGCCGCCATGGACTGACCGAAGAGCGCGGGCATCGTGCCGAGCACCGGGATGACGCGGATCCGGAAGTTCTCGACGTTGCCGAACTCCTCGGGCTTCGCCGCCTGCTCCGGGTCCAGCGGCAGCAGCTTGGCTACGCTCTTCTCGCTCGAGTAGACTGTCGTGATCTCGGACGAGGAGATGCCCTTCTTCTTAAGGAAGTAGCGGATCTTGCTCGCCAGCGGGTCGCCTGCGAGGTCAGGAGTCATTAAGACGGACACTCGACAGCGCGCGTGCAAGGGCAAGGGCAGCTAGTGACGTACGGACGGCGTCCTTGAGCGAGCCGATCTGGAGCCTGGTCGGATCGGCCTTGCCGCCGGCACCCATGGACGTGATCACCTTGAGCTTCTTGGCCGTGACGGCTTCCAGCAGCGCCGTCTTGGTGGTCACGTCGTCGATGCAGTCCAGCACGTAGGTCGGGTTGCCTGCATCCATCCATCCAGCAAGCGCGAGACATCAGCACCCCTCTCCGTTGACTCCCTTCTCCTGTGCTTCCTGATACAGCAGCGCACCCTCCAGCAGCTCGTCGGCGCAGTCAGCCGCGAACATGACGGGCAGGTCCTCGATCTCGCAGCCGGGCACCGTCTGCTGCAGGTGGCGCTTCATGGCCGTGACCTTGGGTGTGCCGACGTCCGCGCGCGTGGCCACGGCGTGGCGGTTGAGCGACGACAGCGTCACGTTGTCGAAGTCCACGAGCCGCAGCTTGCCCACGCCCGAGCGCGCCAGCAGGTGCGCGGCGTGCGAACCGACGCCGCCGACGCCCACGACCACCACGAACGCGCCGCGGATGGCGGCCAGCCCGTCCTCGCCGAAGAACGACTTGATGCGCGACAGCTGCTCCTCCGCCAGCTCCTGCTCCTTGGCCGCCGAGCCCTTGCCGCCGCCACTGCCGCTACCATCCACAGCCACAGAAGGACTCTCCGCAGTTGTTCGCAGCGCCTGCAGCGCCAGCTGCGCACCGATCGCGGCCGCAGCGCCCGCGCCGAAGGCCGCCGCCAGCACCAGGGACCCGCCTGCCGCCTTGACCATTTTTCCCCCGCGTGCCAGTCGTCCCGGAATGGCCCCAAAAATAAAGACCATGCGACCCAATCTTGGCGCGGAATGTTTGTCATATGTGACATGTCCCTCGATCTCCAGAGCATCTCCAGACTCATACTAAAACAATGTGATTTGAGAAGTCTTCTGGATCCAGAGGTCTTTCTTGTTTTTTTCGTGATTATCCAGAAGAGATAGACCATCATTCCTCATTTACAATTCGTATACCTTTGAAAAAAAAAACAATCGGTGATTATCCTATCTTCTGGCATTGCCACAAGACAGGAAAAACGCGTTTCGTGATTTTTTGCCGAACGGCAGGGGGGGAAATGTCTTCTGGATAAACACGTATTGGGGACCTGCACTCTGACGCCATTTTACTTGGATTTGTAAGCTATTCAAAAAACATGAATGATGGTTCTTCTCTTCTGGATAATCACGGAAAAAACAAGAAAGACCTCTGAATCCAGAAGACTTTGGACCTCCCTCCAGAGGATCTTGGCCCCTCAAGCCAAGTTGGCTTGGGGGAACCAGTTGCACTGGATATATTTCACGGCCTCGCCTCGGCAGCTTGCGCCGCAGCAAGCCGGAACAGCGCAAAACGCCGCTGGCCAGGAGGTGCTGTGGTTGTCGGTGTCGTGGTTGTCGCTGGACCGAATGACGCGGCGTCGAAATCGGTCCGATAAGTTATATTCCTCCTCTTTGTTTCTGCCGACTTGCATCCACCAACTGCACATCACGACGCCACCAACGTCACGCCACCACCGACTGCTCCCGGCTCGCCGACCGCCCACCACTCGCCAGCCACCCTGCCGCTCAGAGCGCCGTCATGGCCTGCTCGTCGTCGTCGTAGTCCAGATCGTCAAAGTGTCCGAGGCGGACGGTGCCGACGGCGACCCGGGGCCGGCCATGGTGGCGCGCACGGTCCACACGACCGGCGCGCTGGGCACCGTCACCACCGGGATGGCGGGCGCCGTCGGCAGCTCGTCGTCCACCTCTGGCGCGGACGGCTTGACGTCCACGAGCTGCACGTCGCCCTTGGTCATCTCTCCGTCCGCATCCACACCAGTCGTGTCGGCCGGCAAAGCGGACACGTCGATGTCCTCGAGCCGCATCTGCTCGCGCTGGACGAGCACCTCGCGGATAGCGTGCCAGTTGAACAGGTTGAGCAGGATCGAGCCCTTGCCGACCGACGACGATGACGACGACCGCCCCTCAGGCTCGGGCATGAGCGTGGGCACCGCCACGGCCATGGCGATCGGAGACGCGTCGTGGTCTGGCGTGATGACCAGGTGTTTGCGGTCGTCATCGCTCGCGCGACGCCCCACGTTGGCGTTGTTGTCTCGGTCGTCGTCCGCATCGCTCGACTCGGACTCGCCGCGCTTCCGGATGCGATAGATGGCGAACACGACGATCACGACCATGACCATGGCGCCGGTGATCACGAAGACCGAGCCGTAGTCGGTGCCCTTGTCCGGATCGTTGGCGCTCATGGTGTTGGCGAAGCAGCTCTGATCCATGTGCGGCGGGTTCAGCCGGCACGCCTCGCACACGGCCACGCACACGCAGCCGTTCTGGCCGTAGCAGAACCTACTGCGCGACGTGCCCGAGTTGTTGTAGATGACCGCCGCAAACTGGTCCGCGATGCATGCCAGGCACTGCGGGTCCTCCTGCTCGCAGTAGCTCGCGTCGCTCGCCAGGAACTTGTACTGCTCGTTCTCGACCGTCGGGCCGCCGTCCTCACCGCTGCTGCTGCCGTTCCCGTACGAGGAGATGCCTCCGGTCTCGTTGTTGGCGGCGTGGCCCAGGCGGTAGTCCAGCGCCGGGTTGTAGTAGTCGAGCCGCGAGCAGATGCCCATGGTGTTGACCATGGCAGCCGTTCGGCTCAGTCGAGATGTTGACATTCAGGCAGTCGTAGCACGAGCGCTGCACCTGGCAGTGGCTGCTGTTCGACACGGACGGGTAGTACTCGCACGTGCCGTGCGAGCACCGGTAGCCTTGGCCCTCGGCGTTGTTGTCGCCATTGTTGTTGTTGTTGTTGTTGTCGCTGTGCGACGACCCGTCGTGCGTCCATGGCGTTGTTGCTCTTGCTGTCGCAGTCCGCCTGTCCGTCGCTCTCGCCGTCCCCCTCCGTCGCCGTGAAGCTAGTGACGGTGCCCGCCACGGACGCCGCCGTCGGCGGCGGGAAGGTGATCTCGTCCGCATCCGACGCGGCCGCCAAGGACGACGACATGCCGCTCGGGTTGGTCACTCTTATCCCGCCGGCCGAGCGGATAAGAGCAGCGCTTTGCGCCGCCAAGACGGGGGAGGGAAGGGAATTAGGCGGACGGCCGCGTCAGGTCCTGAGCGTCCACTCCGTGAGCAATCGCCTCCACTTCACAGGTGTCGTCATCCGAGTGCCAGGAACGTCATGAGCACTGGACTCGACAAAATAATCTGCTCGCCCTCGGTTTCCCTGCGAAAAGCGATCGGGTTACGGTTCGAGGTGCCAACTTTGGAGCCGCCAACTTTCACCAAGTCCCACTCAACGACAAACTCCTTGGCCACCTCTCAACAACCCCTCAGCGACATGAAGCACCTCAAAGCAACCCCCACAGCTCTCCCCTTTTATACTGCAATAAAGTATATATTAGTGAATTTAAGACAACGCAAAGAAGCCTCACCTTGCAAGAAAACAACAAGATTTCGTGACGGATTTGGTCGTGGACGCACCAGTTGCTGCGCAGCTCCGCGCTCCTGTTGCTGGGCTGCCCGACGCTCCTGTTGGCGCCTGGGTCCCTGCAGGTCCTGCAGAGCCCGAAACTACGTGAGATGGATGAGCTGGAACATTTTTCCAGCTTTAACATGCCCGCTACTCCCGTCGGCATCCGCAATGTCTTCAGCTTGGACACGACTCGAGAACGAAGCAGCAGTCGTCACAATCGAGAGCGAGTGATGCACCACTTCCACAGTCCAGCAAGCGCGCAGCTCCGGCTTCCACCGCGATCATCCAGTTCTCGTCGACAATCGGCCAGTTGGTCTCGAAGACGACAGCCGTTCAGTGCGTCCGGCTCGACGATCAACAGAACATCGAAACATGCTCTTGAACTCCAAGTACTCGGCCATGTCAGTGCTGGGCGCTTGACGCAAGTGGCCCAGCAAGTGACGGATCAACGCCTGTTCGCCTTGAAGCCGCAACGCCGCAACGCCGACGGGAAGTTTGGCATTTCGTCTACTTGGCTGCTGACCCTATCTATTGGCACCTTCCGGATCAAGAGCTCAATAACGAACACGCCGCGTATGCGTTCAGCTTGCGCTGCAAGGTGAAGGTGTCGTACCGCCACCGAAGCAACAAGGTTCTGGATCACATGCAACACCTCCACACGCGAGAAATGAAGGAGTTCATGGATGAGCAGGCAGCATCTAAGGACGGAGCGACCCGAGATCTCTCCGAAGCGTTCGCAGAAGCTGCGCAGCCGCCAAAGAAGCGCACCACTCGTCAACTGACCCCCGATATAAAAAAGCGTGTAAACCGCCTTCTGGCCCAATGGGTTGCTCGCCACTTTCGCCCGATGAAGACCGTTGAAGATCCCGGGTTCATTGAGTTCGTGCGCTTTGTCACATTTGACCTCGGAAACGTCGAAGTCAACCTACCGAAGAGAAAGCAACTATGGGTGGAGATCGTCGCCCTCGCCCGCGATCTGAGAGAACGAGTCCGCAAAGTAATCGAAGATGGTTGGGATTTCTACTCAATCACAAGCGACATCTGGACGGCTCGCAACGCACGGAGCTAAATTTCCTTTACGCTGCACTACGTGAACGACAAGTTCTTCCCTGTCAATTGGACACTCGAGGTTCGCGAGCTTCCTAGTATTCATGAGAGCAGCGCAATTGCTGGCGCTCTCGACGACATCAAGCAGACCTGGCTGTTGCCTGTTGGGCGATGCACCAAATTTGTCAGAGATGCTGGATCGAACATGGTCAAAGCAGCAAGTGATTTGGGCGTCAGTCACATGTCATGCATTGCCCACGCCATCCACCTCGTCGCGTCAGGCGTCTGATCAAGCCAAAAGCACAGGGGCAGTCATCTGACGCCCAGAGCAAAAATGACGAGCGCAGTGCATCTGACGACAACGTTATCGGGACTGATGGCTATGACGAACTTCTCCAAGGAGAATATGAGACACTGCGCGACCTCCAAGAGATCGCTGTCCACGAAATGGACGCCTATCTGGACGAAACGTTTACAAGATTGGAGCTGAACGAAATGGACGCAGTGCGCAAGGTTGTACAGGGGTTTCGCTCGCTTGTTGTCTACTTTCGCAAGTCCCCAAAAGCCCTCCACCGCCTAGCCAGAATACAGATTGACGAGCTCAATATTCCGTCACATGCCACGCGGAACCTCGTCGCCGATTGCCCAACTCGTTGGGACAGCTGTATCAACATGATCACTCGATTTGCGGACCTAAATCCACCACTCCGCAGCTTTTTTGAATACCTGGGGACTCCCGCGGGCCGTAAGGAGTTCAAGGACGTGAAACGATAGCTTTTCCAACCAAAGGACGCCGACTGGCTGACTGTTACCTGTGTGAAGGCGCTGCTGGAACCGTTCGGATCTGCAACGCGATACCTGAGCGGACAAGCTTACCCCACCCTTCCACTCGTGCTCCCTGAGCTCGCTGGTATTCGGAGGCGACTGTCCAACAGTGATCTCTTTGACAGTGCTGTCTCGACAGCAGGAGAGGAGCTTTATGTCGAAGAGACTGTCCTGATGATGCAAGAGTGCCGCAAGCGGATCCTGGTGCTGTTTGACAAGCGCTTTTCTATACAGGACAGCTCTGAGCCGGCCTGGGTCGAGTTTTTGGATGCACGAGTTGCAAGAAAAATGAGCCACCACACCGCAGCAACCAAACCACCCCTATGCGCGGCAACTGTACGGGCCAGCGTGGAGTTGGCAATGCAGTACGAGCGCGACCAAGCAGAAGCGAAGAGTCCCGAGGTGCAACCGTCGCCGGAGCCAATTCTGGAAGACGATGGCGATGTTGGCGACGATATGTTCGGCCAGGATGAAAAAGAGCGATCGTCAGCAGATTTGGAGCGAGTTTGCAGCGACGAGTTCACGCAATACCTGGCTGAGGGGCACAGCGTCAAGACAGCCGACGATCCCTTCGAGTGGTGGCGAGTGAATCGCCACAAGTTCCAGCACTAGAGCCGCCTCGCGCGCAAGTGGCTTGGTGTCGTTGCAACAAGTGCTCCTTCCGAGCGAGCTTTCTCGACGAGCGGAAACACAGTGACTGTCAAGCGCAGTTCATTAGCACCAGACATGGTCAGAGATCTTGTCTTCGTTTCCGAAAACTGGTGCATCTAGGCATCGGTGACAGCACCCACCACGAAGCAGCGGCAGCAAGACAGTCGACTCGACCAGCGGCGGTGTGACGATCGACACCAGCAGCGGCGGCGGCAGCGGCAAAGCGGTCGACTCGAGAGGCAGCGGCGAGACGATCGACACCAGCAGCAGCAGCGGCGGCGGCAGCAAAGCGCCGCGGCTCCTTCAGAAGCGACGCTGGCCCCTCTGAGGATGGGTGACCCACCAGTCTTCCTAACAAATATCAAGTTGCGGGTGTTTATACAATTTCCAAGTGTTTCTGTATGCAATGATTTTGGGAGTTGGTGTGTACCACCTAAATCGCTGGCATTTTACAAACATTAAGTGGTATGTCGTTGATGGGTTGTTGGAGACAGCTGATGGGTTTGTTGGAGTCGGCGTCAGCTTTGGAGGAGTTGAGGGATCTTCAGCGCAAAGTTATCACCTCAAGTTACGATGTGGCGGATTTGGGAGCAATTGCAAAGGACGCTCTCAAATCCGGCACCCGTCGAGAATGTTGGAAGGTTACATCGTAACCTCGCTTGGTGGGCGTATTATTTCGTCGAGTGGAGGATGCCAGCAACGTCAGCGTGTTTCTTGACTCTACTGCCAGTGTTTAATATATTGCTGTTTGTAAGGAGACCAGATGCGAGAATGAATCTCTCTCATCCAAAGACAGTGATATTGTCCGTGGCGGTAGACAGCCACGCCGACCATCCTCGCGACGTCGCTTGCTCATTCCTCGACGAGCTCCCCAAGCGGCAACGACACCAAGACTGACCGACAGCATGGCACCGAGTGCCCCCACGCGCCTGACGCGCGACGACTGGCAGCAGTGGATCGACGGGCTCGACGCCTTCCTTTTCGACTGCGATGGCGGTGCGTCTCGGCCGTCGAATGGAGGGCTGGAGACGAGACGAGAGCGAGGTGCCTGACGGTGGGGTGGCCCAATCTGTGCGTGCGTAGTGCTGTGGGTGGGCGACAAGCCGATCACCGGCGCCAAGGAGCTCATCGCGCTGCTGCGCTCGCTCGGCAAGCGCGTCGTCTTTGTGGTGCGTGACGGGTGTCGCGCTGTCCAGGTCGCTTTGCGAGCGCTCTAGCTGACAGACGGCGATGCTGTGCGCGACCAGACCAACAACTCGACCAAGAGCCGCGACACCTACGTCCAGAAGCTTGGTGCGATGGCAGCGACCAACGCTTTGCTTTCCTCGAGCGCCATCTAATGCTGTGTATGCCCTCCCCAACCGTCAGCTTCGCAAGGCATCACGGCTGTTAAGGAGGACATCGTCACGTACGCTGCTGCACGCGCTTCGCTTTTCCGTCGGAGCAGTTGCTGACTGTGGCCGCCTGCTGCTGGTCTGACCGACGACGCAGGTCCGCGTGGGCGACGGTGCAGTACATGAAGGCGCAGAAGATCGAGGGCAAGGTGTACTTCGTGGGCGAGCCCGGGCTGGGCCAGGAGCTCGCGAACGAGGGCTACGAGCCCTTCGGCCTGGAGCACAGCGACATCAAGGGCCTGCCCATGCCCTTCACGGTCGATAAGTCCACCGCCGCCGTCGTTGTCGGCCTCGACCGGTGCGTGGCTCTGTCGCTCGCGCTGTTCCGTTGTCGGTCTCTGCACTGACATGTCTGCTCGGTCGCAGATATGTGTCGTACTACAAGCTCGCGTACGCGACGGGCTGCATCCGCCAGATCCCCACGTGCCGCTTCATTGGCACCAACCCGTACGTTCTCGTCCGCTCCTGGCTAGGCTCTCCGTCCCGCTGTGTGGTTCTCATGTCGGATGGGTCGTCGTGGCAGGGACCAGACGTTCCCGGTTGACGGCGCGATCATCCCGGGCGGCGGCTCGATGATCCACCTGATCGAGTGCGCGACCAGCAAGTACGTCGGCGCATCCATGCGTTTGCTGCTGTCTTGTGATCGACTAACGCGCTGCACTTCCAGGGCACCGGAAGCTGTGGTGGGCAAGCCGTCCCAGGACCTGCTCAACACGATCGTGTCGACGTACAACCTGGACCGCTCGCGCACATGCATGGTGGGTCCTGCTCGTTCGCTTGCTTGGCGGAGGGAGTTCAGGTTTCTCACATGTGACTGTGTTCATGCTGTGAGAGCAGGTCGGCGACCGTCTCTCGACTGACATGCAGTTCGGCCGTGTGGGCGGCCTGCAGACGCTGCTGGTGCTCACGGGCGTGACGGCGGAGAAGGAGCTCGCGCACATCGCGGACCCCAACCAGGTGCCGGACCACTACGTGGACTCGGTGGACGTGGTCAACCAGCTCCACCTGCAGACGCAGAACTAGAGCTCGGCGCCTCAACCGCTCGCGATAGATTGTGCAGGACAGCCGTTGCTTGATGCAAGAACACGACAGCTCACATGGGCATCGCTAGTCGATCATCTCCGCTGTGCATTCGAGTTTCGAGGACAACCTCTTAGATAGTATCACACGCAGTTTGTCCAGCACGCCGCTTGCTTACACCACCGGCGACATATCCCCGCTGGACGTTGTCTTGAGCCGCGGGATGGGGGCGGCGCTCGTGTTCACGAACGCGTCAAACATGGAGAAGCTACCGCCGGTGGCTGCTCCGCTCCCGCCAGAACTGCTGGCAGCGGACGCGATCAAGCCGCCAGGCACGCCGAAGCGGTTGACCTTCGGCGCCGTCGCCGTCTTCTTCTTCTTCGGTCGCGTGGTGATGCCGACTGCGATCTGTCGCGCTGCGTTGGTGGAGGTCGCGGCGCCAGTGAAATCGGCGAGGCTGTCTCGAGGGGACGTGGAATTGCCGTAGGAGTACGTGGGCGACGCCATCCCAACGTCGTCGCTTGGCTCCTCCGGCGGATTGGGCTGCTCTCGAGGTCGCTTGCGCATGGGCGACGCCAGCACGGGCGACTTGAGCCTGGAGCGAAGATTGAACGGCATCGGAGACTTGGACAGCCCCTTGGTGAACTGGAGGAACTGCAACTTCTCCGGAGGCGGCGTCGGTTGCTTAGGAGGAGAAGCAGGAGCGGCATCGTGAGCGGTGGCGTTCGAGGCAGGCGCACTGGCCAGGACCTGCTGGAAGTCAACGCGCTTGGTGGCGACTGCGCTCGACGTCGCCTTCTTGACCACCTTCTTCTTCTTGACGACCTTGGGCGTCGCGACCTCTTGCTGCATCTGGGAGATGCGCGTGAGCATCTCGGCCTTGCGCAGCGCCAGCTCGACCTCATTCAGCTTGCTGCGCTTGTCCTTCGCGCTCTTTTTGAGTCGCTTGGTAGGGGGGTTGGTGGCGCCAACGTCGTCGGTCGAGTCGCCGTTTGATTCATCGTGTGGGTCGCTGGCCTGCGCTGTGAGATCAGCGCCAGTGGTCTTCTTGCCCTTCAGCTGCGTGCCCTTCAGCGCACCATTCGCACTGCGCTCGACGTTCTTGCCCTGCGTGCCCTTCTTCCTCACTGTGACCGCAGAGAACCGCACGTTCCCGTCCTTCGCACTCTTGTCATCGCTCGTCTCTTCATCACCGCGTGACTCGGTCTTTTTGCTCTTGGCTGTCTTGCTCTTTTGCCGGCTTGCAAGGTCGTCGTCTGCGCTCTCATTGCGGATCGAAGCAGCAGCCCGTGAGCTTGTAGCTGCGACGCCATCAACACGACTGTTTGCTGCGGTGATGCTGACTGCCTTCTTGACCGTCGCAACTCCTGACGTCGCCACTTCATCCATCAGGCTTCGAGCTCGTCCAACGCCCGCAACGTCGCGCTTCGCCGTAATGCCGTGGAGTCGCTCGAGACGCTCCTTCTCGAGCTCCTTCCTCCGCTTGAGCGCCTTCTTGGGCGTCACCGTCACCGTCTCCGGCTCCTCTTCGACCTGCTTCTGCTCAGCCAGCGCGGCGCGCTTCTTCTCGCCCTTCTTCGTAAAGTCGAAGTCCTCGTCGTCCATTGCTGTGTGCTTGCGCTTGCGCTTCTGCGGCGTCGGCGTGAGTGCTCGCGGGGCTGCCTTCCCGGGCCGAGCGCGTGCAGGGGAGGCTGCGGAGACGGGGAGGATCAAGCTCGCCATGGACGGCTCGTTGTCGGCGTCCGAGTCGTCGCTCGCCTTGTCCTGCGACAGAATGTTGAGCAGGTCGTTGTCGTCGTCGAGCGCTGGCACAGGGCTGCCCAAGCCAAAGTCCACCGGGAAGTCGTCCGCCAGCTCGTCCTCCGGGACGTCTGGCAGGGTGAGCGCCGGCTTGGCGTCCTTGCGTGGCTTCTTCTGTAGCCCAGCGCCACGGACAGGCACCGTGGCTGGCTTGTCCTTCGGCTTTGTCTTCGGCTTCGGCTTCAGCGTTGTGATCACGCGGTCTGGCGGCTCCTCCGACGACTCGCTCGTCGCGTCCGGCGTAGACTCGGCATCCTCGTCGTCCTCCACCTGCTTCTTCCTTGGCTTCTTCTTCCCGACGCCGACCGCAGAGGGTTTCCCTGCCTCAAAGTTGTTCTCCTTCTCCGTGAGGCCGGCGTTGCCAAGCCCGGGGACCGCGGCGAGCCCCCGCCGCCGCAGAATGTCCTCGGCGTGCTCCTCGGCGTACTTGATGGCGTCCGCGCGCGCCTTGGCTTCCTGGGCACGCGCCTGCTCGGCCAGCACCCGCGCCTGGTCGCGGAAGAAGGCTCGCTCCTCCTCCTCGGCGCGGTCGCGCAGCACGAGCTGCTGCCACGTGTTCTGCAGCTGCTTGCGCCGAATGTCGATCAGCTCCCACTGCGAGGCATCCATTCGGTCGGCGTTAGTGCCGCTCCCGGATGCGTCGCTGGGCCTACAGAGACGGGAGATGCGCGAGCGGGCGCGCGAGACGCACCTCGAGCTTGTAGATCTCCAGCAGCGCCTCCTCCGGGTACCGCTCGGGCCCCGCGGCGCCGCCAAGCGACTCGCCACGCCGCCCCATTGCGCCGTGGTGATGATGTTGGCGCCAATTTCTGCCAGCGGCTGACCAGAAGCGCGAGAGGAGAGCGTGGTGGCGGCCGCTCACCTAGCGACCTCATACCCTTTGACATATTATACCAAAAGCAAGGTGGTTCAACATTAATTACTATCGATTCAAAGTCTTTCAAAATAGATACATTCCGACAACTTGGCTGGAGGCGCTCTTGTTTGAATTTTGATTGATGGTTATGGGCTCGATAGCAATTTGTGTTTTCAAACCTTATCATCATGATCAAACAACCTGGGTTGAAGGAAATCTCCTTTACAGGGACATTCCCGCTCTTGTAAAGGGAGAATCCGGTTGTCGCAACGAGAAAGAACCGCAAGCGGGCCGCTCCCCGACATCAACAAGCCGAGTCAACCGGAGGAAGCTGCGTGAAGCACCAAGCGTCAAGCGCCAAGCGCCAAGCTCTTCTAGCCGCGGCCTGACCGACGATCCCCGACCGCGATGGCGAACGACGGCAGCTTCTGGCACCTGGCCGAGGGCATCACGTGCCACGCGTGGAACAAGGACCGGTCCAAGCTGGCCGTGAGCCCCAACTCGAACGAAATCTGGATCTTCTCGGGCTGCCAGAACCCGGACGCGACCACGTGGCGCAAGGAGGCCGTGCTGACCGAGGTGCGGCGCGTCACGTCGCGTTACGAGGCGCTGGGGGGAGGTGTGGAGGCGTAGAGGGGGCGGAGACTGACGGTCGGGCGTGGGGACGGGCGTGTGCGTGCTGTCGCTGCAGCATGACATGGTGGTGACGGGGCTGGACTGGTCCCCGGTGCACGACAAGCTCGTGTCGTGCTCGCACGACCGCGGCGCCTTCGTGTGGACGTACGAGGCGGCCTACCGCCAGTGGAAGCCGTCGCTCGTGGTGCTGCGCATCACGCGCGCCGCCATTAACGTCAAGTGGAGCCCCGACGGTGAGGGGGCGTCGGCCGCGTGCGCTGCGACGCGCTCTGCTGGTGGCCGGTGCTGACGATTTGTGCGTGATGTACAGGCAAGAAATTCGCGGTCAGCAGCGGCTCCAAGTGCGTCTCAGTGTGCTACTACCAGGCCGCCGAGAACTGGTGGGTCAGCAAGATCATCAAGAAGCACAAGTCCACGTACGTGACGCGCTCCGCCGTTTTTCCGCCCGGAGGCACAGACCGATGACTTACCGAGCGCTGGGTTGAACGGCGATACAGGGTGACGGACCTGGACTGGCACCCGAACAGCCAGCTGCTCGTGACGGGCAGCACGGACCTCAAGTGCCGCGTCTTCTCGGCCTTTGTGAGCGACGTGGACGGCGAGCCCGACTCGGGCCCGTTCCCGGCGCTCGCGCCTTTTGGCGAGCCGATGGCCGAGTTCGATAATGCGAGCGCCTGGGTCAACGGCGTCGCGTGGTCGCCCAAGGGCAACCGCCTGGCGTTTGCTGGTGCGTGTTGCGTGTGCATGATGTTGTTGCTGTTCATCTCAGCACTGATGCTGACTCGTGTATGCTGCGCTCAGGCCACGGTTCATCTATCCACTTTGTGCACTTTGGCGCGCCGGGAGAGTTCCCGACCATCCAGGTAGACGGAGCGTCGAAGAGTGAAGGGTGCTGGGTGACAACTAACGGTGGTTTCTTGTGGGCCTTGCCGCCGGATAAACCAGTCGATTCGCTTCTCGTCGCTGCCGATGAACCGCATCCTGTTCCTGTCCAACGACTCGCTGGTTGGCGCCGGCCACGACTTCAACCCGCTGCTGTTCTCGGCCGACGCGAGCGGCTTCTGGTGCGTGCCACTTCTTCAGTCACTTGTATTGCTGCCTCCGCGATCTCACCAGGTTATGGCGACTCCATTTTGCAGGTCGTTTGTTGAGTTTGTGGACAAGAAGCCGACGGACAGCGCTGCCGTCAAGCGGAACTCGGGCAGCTTCAGCGCCGGTCGGTAGTTGTCAAAGACTCGGTCGTTGACGTCGCCGCTCATCTTGTGTCTTGCCTCTCATGTACAGCTCGCAGCCTGTTTGAGAGCAAGGTGACGCGCGGGCAGTCGTCAGACGCGACCCAGCTTGACAAGGGCCAGATCTGGATGTGAGTTGGTCTCCAGAAGCCTCAGGACGCGGCGCGGGATTGAACTAAACTCGTACTTTACCGTGTGTTTCAGGAAACACGAGAGTGCTATCACGGACATCCAGGCGTACACGCGCTCGGCTGCAGGCTCGGTGTCGGCCTTTTCGACGTCTGGTACGCTTGCCTGTCCGAACGTGTTGGTCAGTGAGGTAGAGTGCTCACGAAGGATGTTGGATTGCGATCAGCTCTGGATGGCCGCGTCGTCCTGTGGAACCTCGCGAGCCTGAACGTGCAGATGGGCAAACTGCACCTTTGAGTTGGCTCGGAAGGACGTGCAGACACGGAAGGACGTTCGTTCCCCGCGTGGAGGCGAACGCCAAAGGGACAAATCTGGCGGGCCGACTCTAGAGCAAGCGCATTGACGCGACTGGCACAAGTGAGCGGCCCGCACGCTGCCAACAATCGCATTCCTTGTTCAACGAGGCTTTGGCACATGTCGACAACTCCGGCTAGACTCTAACGTCGCTATTCGTACAGCTTCTTGATCCGGCGGTACTCCTGCCGGTACTGGTTCTCGACGATGGAGGCGTGGCGGAAGTCCTTCCACTCGGGGAACTCCTCTAGCAGCGCCTTTTGGTCAAGCGACAGCAGCAGCTGGATGCCCTGGCTCACATCGTTGAGCGTGCGCGCGAGGTCGATGTGGTCGGGGTTGAGCAGCGACCGCTGCAGCTCGAGTAGCTCGTAGCTGCTGCGCAGGAACAGGATGGCGTACTCGCGCACGTCCTGGCGGGGCTTGCTCTTGAGCAGCAGGTCGCAGCAGTCGGCCACGAGCTTGTGGATGCGCATAAAGACGATGTGGTCGTGCGCGGCCATCTCGAGCGCGTCCGAAAGCGCCTCCAGCGCGATCGACAGCACGTTCGCGGCGCCGGCGGGGCTCTCTTTGAGCAGTTCCTCGGTCGCGGCCAGGACCTTCTCGAGCTCGAACATGCTCATGCCCTGCTCGGCAGCCTGGACCGCGGTCGCGGGTGGCGGGAGCGAGCTGTCGCCTCGCTTGCACAGCGCGCACGTGCAGTCGAAGCCGAACTGCTCGCGCAGGTTCTGCTGCCGCCGCTCGCGACTCTGCTCTCGCGGGTAGAGGTACGAGATGGTGAGCGGCTCGCCCTTGCGCACGCGCTGGGCCACGCGCACCTCGGAGATGCCCTCGACGCCGTCGCCCGCCGCAGACGTCTCGGGGGTGAACTTGACGCAGTTGGGGTTGCAGTCGTGGTTGAACATGGCGTTGTACAGGAACACGCCGCTGTCGAACGCGTTGCACTGCATGGCGAACACGTTCTGCAGCACGGCGTCGTGCTCGAGCGGCAGCTCGTGGAAGGTGCGCAGGAGCTCGGCGATCTGGTCGTCGTACTTGGCTCGCCCGGCCGCCAGCACGCCCGCCGGCAGTTCGTGCAGCTCGCGCGGGAACAGGAAGCCCAGGTGGTCCATGATGTCCTGGTAGTCGGCGCGCGAGAGCACGGACTCGAGCGTCGCGAGGAAGAACTCGGGGTCGGCCGGCTCGACGTCCCGCGGCCACGGGATGAAGACCTGCTCCACGAGGATCTGCGTGCCTGGCTCGAGGTCGCGCGCCGCCACATACCCGCGGCTGCCGCCGACGCCTTCGCAGCTCTGCACGAGCTCGATCGGCCCCACGGCGAGCGGCTTGACGTCGTCCCACGGCGCGTACAGGCTCGGCACGTCGAGCCCATCCGACGTCGTGGTCGGCGATGGGTCCTCGCGCGCGGCCTCCGACTCGGGCGCGACGATCTCGATGGCCGCCAGCTGCGAGGCGACGGGCGCGAGAGCCGCCGCCGCCTGCTCCTCGTCGCTGCCGCTGTCGTCGTCGAAGAGCCCGAAGGCCGCCTGCACGGACGCGCTCGGCGCCGGCCGACTCATTGCCACCCGCTTCTTCTTGGTGGTTGGCGAGCAAAACGATGAGACTCGAAGCTCGACTCGTCGGAGTTGTCGACATTGAGAGTAGTCGACAGTGTCGAGAATGTAAAAGACGAAAAACACCTAAACGCCAATGCATATTATGGATTTCCACCAATCACGGTATGGATACACTTTTTGCGCCTCAAAGGGCGTGGCCGAACCGATACCGACGGCGTGTGCCCAGGGCTCTGTCTTCAGCCCACAGCAGCCCTGCCGTGTCAACTGGGTGCGAATCTGCAAAGCACCGGCAGGTGTGCAGAGCACGCTGACTCTACTTGGCTGCCGCTCGCGTTCCTTGTCCAGTTTCACGCTTGCGTGCGCCGTCCGCAGACAGAGCTCGACACGCACACGTGCACACGCCTGGACAATGCTCCCCAACCCGACGACGTGCTCTCTTGCACTGCGACCGAGCGAGCGATGCGTCAAGGTCCTCGACTCGATCCGTCGACCTGTCGACCCAAAGGGCGGTCGTCACCACTGCGGCAGAAGCGAACCGTAATACTATGGCGCGCAACCACGAAGATCGCGCCAGGTGCACCTCTTGTCACGGCTCGGCATCAAGCTCCGACCAAATCGCTCGAGGGACGCAACCGTGCGACACTTGCCCAGATTTCAGCGTCGGGGCGGAACAAGAAACGCTCGCGGGCGGCCTCCGCGCAGTGTTCCAAAAGGCGCCTTTACTGTTTCGTCCAAAAGTCCGCCTAAACCAGTTTAGGCCAGGGGTTAAATCCAAAAGTCCGCCCTTTGGGTGAAAAGCCGGACTTTTGGACTAAAACTTTGAACAATATCAACTGTAC
>JAADYB010000432.1:0-20834 GCA_023338075.1 Phytopythium litorale
AACGCGTCGGAGTGGGTCTTCTTGGAGCCCATGGTGTTCGTTCGTGCTGCTGCTTCGCAGGTGCTCTGGATGCAGCACAGCGTCTTGGCAACTGGCGTCCACGATTGGGATCTCGGCTTGCGTCACGCTCCCCAAGTTGGGGATCTCAACGACTTTGGTGAGCTCGCGCACAGAGCATCGTGAGTCTGGGAGTTTCCGCCCGAGAGAGACCGAGCGCTCTCGCCTTCCCACCTGACGAGCATAGGCCACGGGTGGTTTCGCGCTGAGGGGTTCGGCCGGTTTCGACAAGCGATCGTTTGTGTCTCCCTTCAAGCTGTCTCCTCCCAAATACCAACCAGGTGATCCCGCGTCACAATGCTGGTCGATCCCTCAGACACGCGCACGAGGATCCTTTCGTTGTCATGCAGTCCCGCTTTACAGGACACACCACGAACGTTTGAATTCTCATACCTCTCATCGGTCGCTTGACGCGACATTCGACACAGCGAGCTCGGCTAGGCATGCAACGAGGACCCCCATCGAGATGCAGCAGGGAGCACGTGGGAGCTAGCCATGCCACGAACAGGGATAGTCGCTGGTTAGCGAGCCGACGCGCTGCAACATCATCGACGATCGGGTTTCGGGGGAGTGAACCTGTCGGGTCGGGGACTGCTGTGGAGATGGCCTCGAACCTGACCAATGAGCTGGCGAAGGACACGGTGAACCTCTCCCGCTGAGGTACTCAAAGAGCAGCGCATCGACAACGGGGACCAACGACGAAGAGTATGTATTACAAGCAACATGTCTGTCACGGATCAATGCAGACCAAGACCACACAGGTCTATCCATCTCTGTACCACGTCGCCATGTGCGCATGCTTGATCCAACGCTCGCGCAGCTCGTCCTCCAACATGCATAGACCCTCGACCGGTCTCACCAGTCCGCGGGTCTCGAACGTCGTCGCGTAGTCGAGTCCGTGCTGCTCGTGCAGCAGCGCCACGTAGTCGGACAGCATGCCAGAGCCGGCGACGTCCTGCACGAGCTGCTTCTCCATGTCCCGCATGCCCAAGAAGTGGCGCATGGCGGCGTTGATGAACTCCTCGATGTGTCTGTTGCGCGGCTCGGTGGCCATCATGGCCCAGTTGAGCAGCTGGTACGGCCGGTTGAACAAGTACGTCGGTCCGCCCTCGTTGCGGTAGATGGGGGCCGTGAACTGGTCCGGTCCGAGGTGTGTCTCCTTGCACAACAGCACGTGACACCCTGCTGGCAGCTCGATGCTACCAGGGTCCGCGCTCGGAGTGGTGTCGGCGTCCACGACGAGTCCTCCGTGTTTGTACAGCAACAGCAGCTTGAGGAAGTCGAAGCCGGCGACGCGCGGGATGGCGCGCTCGAATGCGCGGCGAACGTGCGGCACGAACCCGTCCAGGATGCGGTCGACGCTGGTGTGCACCGTCACGTTGAACCCGCGTTCGACGTACGCCATGATGAGGTCAGGCGCCTCGCTCAGCTCTCCGATCCACAGCACACGGACGTGTTTGCCGACCGAGGCAGCGTCGAGCTTGGGGGATTCGGTACCGCTTCGTTGCTCGTTTTGCAAGTACTCGGGCGTCAGAAGAGCTCGTCGCGGCGCTTCCTGGTCGTCTTCGAGCCACTCCCAGCTCCTGGGAACTGGTGTGTCCTCTGCCTCCTGTTTGGGAAGAGAGCGAAGATGCAGCGCCAAGGCTGGCGAAGCGTCGTCCACGGGTCCGCTTTCAAAGTCTCCGTCGACCAGTCCGTTGGCGAAGAACAGCGCAGATTGCTCGCCGAGCTTGGGCAGTCCTGTCGGCGGCGGAGGTGGCCGTGGCGTTGGTATCGTCATCAGCGTCGGTGTCAAGTGTCGATACGGCACGTTGGCAACAAGCACGAGCGACAGAGTGGAAACGAGTAGAAGCAGCAGATACGGCCGCCGTGAAAGCTGCCGCATGGGCTTGGAGGACACTGGGAGCAGCGTTGAAGCGTCCGAGTCGGTCTTCTTGGAGCCCATGGTGCTCGTCCGTGTTGCTGCTTCGCAGGTGCTTTGGAGGCAGCGCTTTGACAACTGGCGTCTATGGCGAGCAACGACAAGCAGAACAAAGCTCCGAGGCTCGCGTCACGTCCCATACAGGGTGCTGACGGCCTCATCATCGAACCTTGGTGACAGCATATCAATCAATGTTCGTGCGTCTCGCTGTTCGATACCGAAACCAAGTCAAAGGACTGGTGGAAGCATGGGACATCGACATGCAGCCTGCCGCCATCTAGATGTCGTACGTGGTGCAGGGATTTTATGCCCTGACCGTCTTCTGTGTGCATCCCACACGGTTGGATTGTAGCTGTATGCATCCAATACGAGACACTGAGCATCACCACCACTGTGTGCTTTGAGAGACACGAACTCGAGCTGTTGTGCTGCATTCGCCACTCCAGCCTGGCAAGGCTCCTATTCGTACGAGATTCGGCCGCTGAGGGCCGGCGGAATCGGCCGCAGCGGCTGCTTGGGGTCGCATAGGCTCCAGTTGGGCGACTGCTGCGCGCGGTGCCACTTGAAGTCGTTCACCTTGGCCCACAGCCCCGAGTCCTTCTGCAGTCCAATGTGCTCTAGCTGCGTCTTGAGACCGTCGAACTGGAGGCGATAGGGTCCGAAACGCATCTGGTGGCAGTCCTCGATGATCGGATGGCTGCCGATGCGCAGGTGGAACGCCGTGTTGGCGCTGTGGTGCACGCGCAACTGTCGGCAAGCCACGAACAAATCGCACCCGTCGCAGCCCTCAAGCCAGAGGCTGCCGTAGATAGGCGACACGTACAACACGCAGTTCTTGAGCGCGTCGCCGCGGATCGCCGACGTCTCGACGCACACGAGGATGGTGCAGTTGGTCAGGTGAGAGAAGTTGAGGTCGCGCCGCATGTCTGGCTCGCGATGCCCAAAGCTACTGCGGTCAATCACGATCACCTCGTTCTGTTTGTTGGCGAACACGAGCTCGTCCAACTGCAGCTCCGTCTTGGACGCCTCGGCGGCCTCACTGGAGCCCGCATGGGTCTTTTCAGGACTGGACTCGGCGTTGTTGTCGTCCTCGTTCTCCTTGGCAGCGGTCGGCTTCCTGACGCGTGCACGGAACGCGAACTTCTTCCTTGGAGCGATCAGCTGCCGCGTCGACTCAATGAGCTCCAGCAGCTTGGCGATGATGATCTGCGTGTGGCGGATGTCGTAGGGCGAGAGGAAAAGCGAGGACGCGCGGGCGGCCTCGTCCCGCATACCGTTCACCAGCGCGACCATGTCGTTAAGCTTGGACGCCTCGGACGCGGCGGACGCAGACACCGCCGCCGTCGGCTGCTTGCGCTGCTCCACGAACTCTCCGATCTGCCTGCGCACGCGGTCCTCCTGGAGCGTGAACCGCTCCCAGAAGGCGGCGACGAGCTCATCGCCGCTCAGCTCCAGGTCGTGCGCGCGCTGCTGCTTCTCCTGCTGCTTGCGGCCGTCACGCGCCACGCGGTACGCGTCCAGCTCGTGCGCCAGGCTCTCAGCCTGTGACGCGAACACGGGGAAGTCGCCGGCCGTGTTGACCTTCTCACGACGAACGAACGCGCCGTGCAGCGGTTCGCAGGCGAAGACCCGCACGCCGTTGACCGTGCCATCCGACTTGCCGAGCGGCTTGTCGAGTCGCACGCCGACCCACTCGCCGTCGGGTAGGCCCGGCACGGCCCCGACGAACGCGATCTGGCCGTAGCGCTTGATGCTGGCGCGCAGCCCCGTGCTGGAGGTCGAGGACCGCAGCTCGCACCGCTGGCCAACTGCGATCTCCTGTCTGGATTCCACCGCAGGGTCCATCGCTGTCGCCTGGGAGTGGAAGAGGCGGCTGTGGCAGTGAGGAAGCAGGAAGAGAGCGCCAACGGGCGGACGGGCAAGCGGATCGACCGATCCGTCGCCTTCAATGCGGTGCCGCTTCACTTCTTGGACTCACAGTCGCCTCGAGGAGCTCCAGAATGGCGACTGAGGCGAGGATTTGATTGGCCACAAATGCATTTCATCATTTTAGCGAATCAAAGTCCAGGAAACTGAATCCATCACAGTCGGAAGCAGAACACATCACAGGCAACTTATTTTGAACCAATGAGGGAGATTATGTGTGATTATTGACCAGTCATAGGGTGTCAGTATCCGT
This sequence comes from Phytopythium litorale, assembly GCA_023338075.1. NCBI lineage: Eukaryota > Oomycota > Peronosporomycetes > Pythiales > Pythiaceae > Phytopythium > Phytopythium litorale. The sequence continues at coordinate 4,158 of JAADYB010000432.1, forward strand.
CCTGGGTTCGCAATCCTGGCGAAGCGACGAACAGAAGGGAGGGAGAGCACTTCGGCTGTCGTCGTCACTCGCCGACACGCCAGCTCCGACGCACTCGCCACCAGCGCGAGCGCGTGACTGAGAGAAGCACCAGAAGAGCGGCGTTAAGGATGCACGGCGGCGGCGGCGGCGGTTACCCCCAGCAGGGGTTCACGCCCGGGTCGGGGTACCCTCCGCAGCAACAGGGGTATCCTCCGCAGCAACAGGGCTATCCTCCGCAGCAGCAGGGCTACCCTCCGCAGCAACAGGGCTACCCTCCGCAGCAGGGCTACCCTCCGCAGCAAGGCTACCCTCCGCAGCAAGGCTACCCTCCGCAGCAAGGTTATCCTCCGCAGCAGGCGGGACACGCGTACCCGCACCCGCATGGACACCCGCAACCGGGGTACCCGGCGCAACCCGCGTACGTGGCGCAGCCTGGCGTGGTGGTCATGGGCGGCAAGATGAAGCACGGCAAGATGAAGCACGGCAAGTACAAGGGGCACAAGTACAAGGGGCACAAGTACAAGGGCTTCAAGGGCAAGGGCTTCAAGAAGGGCGTCAAGAAGATGAAGAAGTTCTTCAAGTGAGCGCCGAGCCGCGAGGCGTCGTGGACGCGAGTGTGATCATTGCGCTCTGCTTCTTGTCGTGTTGGCGCGTCATGTGATGAATGAATGAATGGGTCCGTCCGTGGATCGCTGTCTTCAGCTCGGACGTCACACACATGCATTTGGACAGAGAAATGTGGTATCCACCGGAACGAATTAGCTGCCCAGAACTTCAATGCTTATCACGCTAATTCTTTGGATAATCTCTCGACCGAGGCTAAATCGCATCATATTACGGCAAAACCTGTCAATGCGTCGCAATCGACTGGATTTTTTCGCTCTAAAACGCGGTTCGCTTGTCCGCGTAACCGGTTCCACACGAGAATGTACGTCATCCTCGATTAAAGCTCGCTCTCTTCAATGCTTCTCCACCGCCCGCACTCCGCTCAGCTCCCTGCACATCAGTTCTCGCCGCCTCCGTGCCGGACCTCTCTCGCTCTCCGCCGCTCGTTCCCGCCCCCGCTCGTTCGCTCGACGGCCTCGACAGCATGCACAACCAGCCGCCTGGAAACAACAGCTACCCGCCTCCGCAGCAGGGATACCCTCCCCAGCAGGGGTACCCGCCGCAGCAGCCGGGCTACCCGCCGCAGCAGGGATACCCTCCCCAGCAACCAGGCTACCCGCCGCAGCAGTATCCGCCGCAGCCAGGCTACCCGCCGCAGCAGCCGGGTTACCCTCCGCAGCAGTACCCTCCGCAGCCCGGATACCCGCCGCAGCAGCCTGGCTACCCGCCGCAGCAGCCTGGCTACCCGCCGCAGCCCGGATATGGGCACCCGCCGCCCGGATACGCGCACCCCGCGCCGTACCCGGGCCAGCCCGTGTACGTGGCGCAACCTGGCGTCATGGGCTACCACGGCAAGATGAAGCACGGCAAGTTCAAGCACGGCAAGTTCAAGCACGGCAAGATGAAGCACATGCGCCACGGCTACGGTGGCGGCTACGGCGGCGGGTTCGGCTACGGACACGGCAAGCACAAGCACCACAAGCACAAGGGCGGGTTCTTCAAGTAGGCGCAGGAGGATTGGCGTGGCGCGGTCTCGCCTTGCTGGCGCGCTTGAGCTCGCTCGCATCATGCTACTACAATATTTTCGTGAATGTGCGCGCATTTTGCACGAAACCGAATGAATGTTATACGGCTACTGACATTTCATCGAGTTACGTACCCCACGTACCCTCTTCGATGGTTACACTTTCGCAAAGCAAGACGCGTCGATCGATCGAAGCGCTTGTCGGGCGGCGAAGGACCTGGAAGCGCATCGAGGGAGCGAGCGAGCGACGCCGGCGCGCGGCTGAGGGACAGAGCGAACCGCAGAGAGAGCCATGGGCGTGCTGTGGAACTTCTTCCTGACGAGCCTGCTGCTCACGAACGCCGTCTGCATCCTGCACGAGAAGCGCTTCCTGCGACCCTGTACGTGTCGTGCCGGGTGTATCCGCTGTCACGTTCGCGCCTCCAAGGATGAGGTTACTGATAGTCATACGGCGCAGACGGATGGCACAAGGTGGACGCGTCGCAGGGCATGACGATCAAGAACCAGGTCGTCGGGTTCCTGAGCGCCGTGCAGTATCTGCGAGGTAGCGGCGACCTCGTGCGTTCATGCTGCCATCACATGAGCACTGACGAGCGTGAGTTGTGTGTGTTTTGTTGCCGGCGCCAGTCCCGCTGATCGTCGTGAACGCGCTCATGATCCTGCTCGAGCTGCTCGTCGGCTAGCTGCGCGCGTCCTTCGAGTTGTGCATCTGTCGTCGAGCGAGCCTTGAGCAATACAACGCAGCGAGTGACGCAGGGACCCACGCGGACTGCATTCTTGGCCCTCGCTGCTGCTGTGCTGTCATGCGTCATCGACCGTTACCTCTCGTTCCATTTAGACCCAAGCGGCCGTCGAGGTCTGGTTGCACGACCCTCTAGATCACGAGCACCAGAGCAAACACAGACGCCGTATCACCGCATCAAGGCTGCAGTCCCAGCCACTGAGGCCAGCGAAGCATGGCGATCCGAGGTGGTCCAACGCCCCATGCATTGGATCGTCGTTTTCACAAAGATTTGGGGAATCCCATTCAGACACTCCGCAAATTTATTTCGATAGTTTCTCTCCAAGCGCAGAAATCTTCGGCCCGGGCCACATCCCTCGTCAGACCCGCTCGACTCACATACAGATAACAACTAAAAGTCTGTTCGGGTCGGATCCTCTCTAACCCGACCCGCTTCTTGACCCATCCTTCGCAGCTTTTAGTTTCGACGAAAATAGCAAAACCGCGTCCCCCCGTCCCCCCTTGCCTTCCTTTTTTCCGCCTCTGACCAGGATCGCGGGCGGATTCGGAAATCGCGTCGAGAAAGGCGGCGCAAGCGGTAGCGGAGGCGGAAGCGGAAGCGGAGGCGACGGGAGGCCTCGCGGGAGGACGAGCAGGTCTCGGCGGCGTTCTGTGAGCACCCGAGTGCGTGCGCCTTGTGTCTGTGACCGCAACGAGCCGCCCCCGGTCGTCTGAGCCGCCGTGGAAGAGGAGAACGCGGCGCCACCATGTTTGAGAAGAACCTGCAAGACCTGGTCAAGGGCATCCGGTCCACCAAGGGCGATGTGAGCGTGTACATCTCGCAGGCCATGGCAGAGATCAAGGCCGAGCTCAAGAGCACGGACCCGTTCATCAAGGCCAACGCCGTGCGCAAACTCACGTACCTGCACATGCTGGGCTACGACATGTGCTGGGCGGCTTTCCACGTCGTCGAGGTCATGAGCTACGAGCGCTTCGCGCACAAGCGCATCGGCTACACGGCGGCCTGCCAGTCGTTCACGCAGTCCACGGACGTCGTGCTGCTGTGCACCAACCTGCTCAAGAAGGAGTTCGGCAGCGTCAACGAGTACGAGGTCGGCCTCGCCATCAACGTGCTATCCAACATCGTCACGACGGACCTCGCACGCGACCTGCTGGGCGACGTCGTCTCCATGATGAACTCGCACAAGGCCTACGTGCGCAAGAAGGCCACGCTCGCGCTCTACAAGATGTTCCTGCGCTACCCTCAGGGCCTGCGGCTGACGTTCGACAAGCTCAAGGAGCGAATGGAGGAGCCAGAGGTGGCTGTCGTCTCGTGTGCCGTCAACGTTATCTGCGAGCTCGCCAACAAGAAGCCGCGCAACTACCTCGGGCTCGCGCCGCACTTCTTCCGGCTGCTCACGACCTCGTCCAACAACTGGATGCTCATCAAGGTCGTCAAGCTGCTCGCAAGCCTCGTGCCGGAGGAGCCGCGACTGGCACGCAAGCTGCTCGACCCGCTGGCCACCGTTATCCAGAACACACCGGCCAAGTCGCTGCTCTATGAGTGCATCAGCACGGTCACCACGGCGCTCCTGTACACCAAGAAGAGCGACGGATCGCAGCCGCGCAACGTGCCGGCCATCGTGCGGCTCTGCAATGATCACTTGCGCCGCTACATTGAAGACCCCGACCAGAACTTGCGGTATCTGGGCCTGGTCGGACTTGGCAATCTCATGCTGAGCCACCCGTACGTGATCTCGGAGCACCAGGCGATCATCATCGAGTGTCTGGCCGTCGATGACGTCACGATCCGCATGCGCTCCCTCGAGCTGCTGGTTGGTATGGTGACCCCGGACAATGCGGCGCCAATTGTGCGCGAGCTGATGCGCCAGACGCTGTCAGCTGACGGCGTGTACCGCCACGAACTCATTGCGCGGATCCTGCACGTGTGCTCGGTCAACAAGTACGAGAACATCCACGACTTTGATTGGTACATCCACGTGCTGGTGCAACTCGCGCGGGTGCCGTCTGGGAGCGGAGGAGGCTCGTCGGCGGCGATTTACACGGACTCGCCGACAAGGTCGTCGATGCTGGTCAATGGCGAGGCGAACCACGGTGTTGAGGTCTCACGACAGCTTGTGGACATCGCCGTTCGCGTGAAGAGTGTGCGGAGCGTCCTGGTGGATAACATGATCGCGCTGCTCATGGAGAAGGACGCGTTGACTGGCCCGGGGGCGTCGACGCTGTGCCAGGTCTTCTACGCCGCCGCGTGGATCTCGGGCGAGTACGTCATGGAGTATCTTGACGACGTGGATGACGAGGACGAGGACGAAGACGAAGATGACGAGGACCGACGCGAGACGGAAGAGGAGAAGCTTGACCGCATTGAAGAGCTAGTGGACCAAATGCTGCAGCCCAAGACGACGAGTCTTCCTGGCCACGTTCAGGCCGTATTCATCCAGACACTGCTCAAGTTCGTCAACGCCACGGCGGAGAAGGCCGATGAGAATGCGGTCGAGCAGCTCGCCGACATGATGCTCGAGCGTCTGCCGGCTTTCATCCAGAGCGAGCACGTCGATGTGCAAGAGCGCGCGGTTTGCTTGCAGCAGATCCTGCTATCCCTGGGAATCGGTTTTGGATCACTTAGCGCACAAGAGCGAGCGTCGCGCGCGTTCGACAGTGCAGCGAGCGTTACTCCCGCAAAGCGTGTCGAGATCCTGAACGGGTTCTTCACCGAGCGACTCGCACCCGTGGGCTCCAAGGCGCAGCGCAAGGTGCCTCTTCCCGGGGATTTGGACCTAGATGCCCCGATCAGCAGTAGCGAGGCGTCGTTCCTCGAGTCTGGTGGTGATGTCGGCGGCGCGTTCTCGAACGAAGACGACCTGGAAGTATCGTTTGTGAGTCAGCCGAGTCAGGGATTCAACGGCGCTGGCGGCTACAGCGGGATTGGCGACGACGACATGGGCGGCGAGAAGAAGTCCAAGAAGAAAAGTTCCAAGAGCAAGCGCAGGGGCCACCGCAATGGCGGCGCGTCCTCGTCGGAGGATGCATCCGACAGGTCCTCGGGCGAGGCGTCGGACTCGGAGGCTGATCGTACTCGGCGGCAGCGCGAGTATGAGCTGGAGCAGAAGCGTCTGCGCTCGGACCCTTTCTACCTCGCGTCTGGAGGCAACAGCGGCAACGCTGACGCGAACAACTCGCTTGGGGTATGTGGAAGTGGATGGCATGGCATGACGGTGTGCTGATGATGACTAACACGTTCGAATGGTTCAGGGCTTTGCGGAGATTATGGATGCATTGGACGCGACGAAGAAGCAGAAGAAGAAGAGCAAGACCAAGGTGAGGCTCCCGAACGCTGTTGCCTTTGGCGGGCGGATCTCTAACGGAGCATTTCCATCCCTACTTTGCAGTCGAAGAAGTCCCGTGCGATCTTTGAGGACGAGCTGATGCCGGATGGGGCGAGCGACGACGAGCGGCAGCGGAACAAGTCCAAGGGCTTCGGTAACGACGTAAGTCCAATCATCGGTGCTGGCGCACACGAAATGCCGGTACTAACGGTATCATGTGCTCTGCAGGACATTGATCTGGCGGCGGTCGACTTGAGCATCCCGTTGGGTGAGAACGAGAAGATCCCGGACGAGCACTTGTTCCACCGACAGACACGCGTGGAGCCCGAGTCGGCGGCCAAGAGTAGCAAGAAGCACAAGAAGTCGAAGAAGCACCGCGACGCCAGCGACGACGAGGATGACCACAAGAAGTCCAAGAAGAAGTCCAAGAGCAAGTCGGTGGACGATCCCAAGTCGAGCAAGAAGAAGCACTCACGCAGCAGCAAGGAGTCCAAGGAGAACCTGTTGCTGAACATGGACGACGAGGATGGTGGCGACAAGCGGAAGAGCAGCAAGAAGAGCTCCAAGCGCGCGGACAAGGACGGTGAGAGCAAGTCCAAGAAGTCGAGCAAGGACAAGAAGAAGAGCTCCAAGCATCACGAGAAGCAGCAGCAGGACGAGCCGCTCCTGCTCTTTTAGATTCTGCTCGAGGACGATGGCGTGGACATGGCGTCGGCCCAGAGCGCAGCCTGTGGTGACGACGACAAGGTATGGATTGCTGGAGAGACGACGGCGCGAAGCAGTGCACCTCCGTCTATCATTGTCGCACTGGGGCATATAGGTATCAACACACGCAGTCTACAAGCCGCTCCGTCGCTCACGCCTTGTGCTTCTTGGCGCGCGGCTCGTCGCCGTGGTGCTTGCTCTTCTTGCTCTTCTTGCCCTTCTTGCCGGCCTTGAGCTCGCCCGCCACCTCCTCGGCAGGTTCCTCATGCGACTTCTTCTTCTTGTTCTTGTGCTTGTGGGCAGCCTCGGCTGGCCGCGCCGCCGCCAGCGTCGAGTGGTCCTCCACGAGCGAGAAGCACCGCGCGAAGGGCTTGGCCAGCACGAACCGCTTGCGGTCGGCGGCCAGCGGCAGCGCGTTCACCAGCTGACCGGCGAGCATCTCGTGCTCATGCTGCAGCACGTACGGCTTGTGGTCGTCGCCGGCCGTGACGTGCGCCACAACGGCGCCAGCGGCTTCGCTGCTCTTCCCGCCGACCTTGAACGTCGCGCCAGTCAGCGCCGACGCGTCCAGCTGCAGGGTCAGCACCAAAGCCGCGGTCACAGCGTCAGGTATGGCGGATCAACGGAGACGGTAACAGGTCGTCATGGAGGTGGCGTACATGCTTGGGGAGCTTGAAGAACCACAGCTCTTTGTCGGCCGACAGCACCGACTCGCGCGTGATGGCGCTGCTGCCCTTGACGCTCTCGAAGCCCGGCGGGATCTCGAACTCGCTGCGCATGCAAAGAGCGAGTAGCATTCATGCCAGTCAGTCGACGAGGAACGCACTGATGCCGCCCATCTTGCCGCCACGCACTCGTCCGACTCGTCCTCGGTCTGGGACTCGTCATCCGCCGCCGCTGTCTGGCGAGACTCGCGCGCCGGCGCCTCCGATTCGGTGGACGAGTCCGAGGACGACTCGTCGTCGCGCGAGTTGCTCAGGTTCAGCCGCTTGCTCGGCGCCATTGCTGCTGTCGCTGCCGAGGGCGTGAAGTGGTGCAGGAGACACAGGGAAGCCGAAGACCGACCGCTTGCGCCGATCAATGGCGCGCCGCCGATAAATGCAGCGCCACCCAATCCGCCGACCCATTCGCATCGTCTGAGTCTGAGGAAACCGACATCTGGGGATGAACGTCTGATTCGAACAGGTTTGACATAACGGACATGAGTGGGAGAGGAGGTTCGTAACATCACGGCGGCATGCAGCACCGCACTTCAAGCTTGAGGACTCGGACGCTCGTTCATGGTCATCACATGAGTCATGAGTCATGAGATGACAACCCGTTCAGCATCTCGTTGAGAATGGCTACGATGACGACGGCCATGATACGTCTGCTTTGGCCGCGCTCGCTTGATGGCGAGGTTCACTGCGCTTTTTAGTCCTCGCTTCCTGACAATGGTGACGCTCGAGATGCCCACCCATGACGACAGCCAAGGTCGGCTTGCATGTCGATGATCAAACGGGATAGCAAGGTGGGGAAGCGCGTGTTTTGAATGCTCCATCGTACAAGATTTTTTTACTTTTTAGCTTTACACTCGTCCGCGTCGCTCGATTCCTTCACTCGGTCGAGGACGCGCCACGGTCTACCCGCTCTCTCTCCCTCTGCCTGCCAAAAACCTGCTATCTCCTTCCTATCTCGCTAATGTCGTGTTCGTGCCGTGTCTGGCCGCGCGCGCGCACCGCTCGGAAGCGCATGCGGCAGCACGCCGGCCGGTCGCTTCGGTCTGTCGTCTTCGCCTGGTCGGCTCGCGTGTTTTCTCGTTTTTCGCCGGATGATGGAGCACCGCTTCTTGGTCCTTGTTTTTTTCTTGGTCGGTCAACAGCAGGGCAGAGGCTTGCGTGTCGCCACGCACCCTCCTTCCACACTCTGTTCGCAACGCAGATACTGCTCGATCCAGCAGTACTCGCTCGCTCCTGGAGCCGCGACGTCGGACAATTACTTGACCGACCGCGGCTGGTGGAGAGGCGTGTGCTGGTTGCGCTTCGTGTGGTGGTGGTGCGAGTGGTAGCCCTTCTTCTTCTGGGCCTGCGCCTCGTAGTCGTTCACCTTGGACGTCTTGGCCATCAGGCTGCGGATCTCGGCGTCCACGTCGCTGTTCGAGCGTAGGTCGCGCGTCTTGACGGTGATCTTGTGGTGCAGCTCTTGGTGCGACTCCATGATCTCCAGCTCCGCCAGCATCTCGTTGATCTCGTCCACCTGCTCGAGCTCGAGCATCTCGTCCGCCGTCATGGGGTAGTACGTCGGGTCAAACAGCTCCTCGTCCGGGATCTCCTGCAGCGTGAACACCGAGTCGGCGAGCACGAAGCCCGACTTGCCGGGCGAGTGCGGGTGCTCGCGGTAGTACTCGTCCGTGATCGACGGGTACCACATGGCGGTCGGGTAGAACGGCGGCGCGTTCACGTCCAGCGATGACGCGACAAGCGGCGAGGACACCATGTTGACCTTGGAGTGGATCGGGAGCGGCGCGGCCTGACCGGCGGTCTTCTCGGGGGTGGGCTGCGGGACCTTCGTCGTGGCTTGCTTGCTCTGCTGTCGGGACAGCAAATTCGGCTTTGAGGCCGGCGATATCCTGCGCGGAAGAGCAGGAAGGAGCGGGGGGGAAGGACACGCAGGATACAAACTTCAAGTGAACCATGGAAAGCCGAGGCGCGAAAGGCCGCGCCTTTGAACCTCATCAATTGTTGGTGGCGCGTTTTGACTGTGAAGAGGAGAAAAAACCTCGGTGATGCAATCTCCGAATTAATTATCGTCAACGTGATTGGCTCCATGTGCCGTTACAGATGGAGAGTCTGGCCAATCAACGTGTTCGCGCGACAGGGGAGAACAATCCGCCCTACCCCTGGGGACTGTCTCGAAAACGGAGCGACCGACAACTTCAACGTCCGGCCCCCCACAGAAAAGCAAGAACAGCTGCAGCGCGAACAAGATTGGCGTTGCCAGCTTGACCAAGACCAAATAAGACCACAACGCGAGTATCTTGTCGTCTCTGCAGGATAAGAGGAGGCGAATGTCCGTTGATCCACACAGCCTGGCGATGCAAGAGCGAGTCGCAATGACGAGATGGAGGGCACCGAGTCCTCGACGAGGACGGTGGCGCCACACCGCACGAACCGGTTGACAAGAGCGAAACGCTCGCCTCGTCGGTTCAATCGCACGTCTTCAAAGCAACCACCTTGCAGAGATCGTGGCGTGCTCACCGCGAAACATCAATTGGCTGAGTATCGTTGAGTGACGACCTTCACCTTGAAGTGGCGAGAACGTGACGAGCCAGAATCGCCGCGCTTTGTTGCCACATGCCCACAGTCGTGACAGCTCGTGTGCTGCTTGGCACGCCGACCCACGTGATTCTCCTCCAGAGGACACGACACCCGCGAACAGACCTCGCGAATGCTCGTGAACAGGAGGCAGCGCAAACGGATCGCAAAGCTGGAAGTCGACGGTTCCGGTCTCGTTCTTCATGATCCGCACGCCAGAGACGCGCGCGACATCGTGAACATTCGCGTGGGTCACGAACCCGCGACGCTGCTTTGCATCCGGCGGTCTCACTGAAAGATCGTCAGCCATCTCACAAGACTGACATGTGCCATTTCCCCCGATGTAGTGACTATCCGAATGCCATCACCACGCATATCGGCGATCCGTCCAACCAAGCAAAACCAAGAGATCTGTTCGACCATGGTGCGCGTCGCGGTGGTCGGGTGCGCGCACGGGATGCTGGACGACATCTACGCGACAGTCAAGTTCATCAACGAGATGGACGCGGCGCGCCCGGTGCAGCTGCTGCTCTGCTGCGGCGACTTTGAGTGCATGCGCAACGAGCGCGACCTGGAGGCGCTCGCGTGCCCGCCCAAGTACCGCGAGATGCACGCGTTCCACCAGTTCTACAAGGGCGAGAAGGTCGCGCCCGTGCTCACCATCTTCGTCGGCGGCAACCACGAGGCCTCCAATTACCTGCAGGAGCTGCACTACGGCGGCTGGGTCGCCCCCAACATCTTCTACCTCGGCTCCGCGGGCGTCGTCAACGTTGGCGGACTGCGCATCGGCGGTCTCTCGGGCATCTACAAGCACCAGGACTACACGGCCGGCCGCTTCGAGCGCGCGCCCTTCGACAACAGTACCATGCGCAGCGTGTATCACGTACGCGAGCTCGAGGTGTACCAGCTCTCGCACGTGCAGCAGCGCGTGCCCGACAAGCTGAATGTCTTCCTGTCGCACGACTGGCCGCGCGGCATCGAGCAGTTTGGCGACCTGCAGATGTTGCTGCGCCGGAAGCCCTTCTTCGCGCAGGAGGTGCAGTCGAACTCGCTTGGCAGCCCCGCTGGCGAGTTCCTCATGTACCAGCTCAAGCCCGAGTATTGGTTCGCCGCACACCTCCACGTCAAGTTTGCTGCGATCGTGCGCCACCAGGAGAGTACCGACGCAGCCACCATCGAGGAAGAAAAGGGCGAGCAAGCAAGCACTGATGCCTCAGCTCCATCCCCAGCAGTCAAGCGTGAGAGCACGACCAAGTTTCTTGCACTTGACAAGTGTCTTCCGCGCCGAGAGTTCCTCCAGGTGCTGGACATCCCTGCTGTTGGATCCGAGCCCGCGTCTGCGCCGACGAGCGAGCAGGAGAAGGCGGACGAGCCGCTCAAGATCATGTTCGACCCCGAGTGGCTCGCCGTCCTTCGTGCGACGCATCACCTCGCGTCGACCAACAAGTACGGCCCTCGCGTCCCTCAAGAAGAGATGGTGATTGAGCAGCGCGACATCGACTGGGTGAACCAGCGTCTGCAGGAGTTCTGGCAGGAGAAGCGCATCGAGAACAAGGTGCAGGGCGAGTGGGTGACCGAGTTCGTCAAGACTGTGCCGGCATACGGAGAGCCAGCCGCTCCGCACGGCCATGCCGTGTCTGGAAACCCGCAGACGGACCTCCTGTTGGAGCTGCTGAAGCTCCCCCATGTCGTCACCGCACCGTTCTCTGGTGCGACCGCTCCTGCCGTGGAAGACCCCAACGAGATCGACCTGGACGACGATCTGGACGATGAAGATGCCAAGGAGGTCACACCCATGGACCAAGAAGGCAGCGAGAGCACTGCCGATGCCGCGGGCGTCGCGTCCATGCAGATCCAGGAGCAGAGCACAATGGAGACCGACCCGAACGAGATAGACCTAGACGAGTAAATACAGCGGGTGATGCGTTTGCTTTCTGTAAATAGTCGGAAGTACCTGGCTGGTTCTGTGGTCAGCACTTGCCTTGAGAGGATATCACCAAGAGCTGGAGCAAGAAGCTCGAAGATGAAGACGTGGGTCCGAGAGGCGGCGCGGCGCGCGCGACAGCCCGCGTTTGGGCCGGCGATGGACTACGAAGTGAACCGCGCGCTGCTGTAGGTGGCCGACCGCATGCGTTTGTGCTGGCGACGTAGGCAAATGCATTCGACGCTCATGCTTGCGCATCGAACGATTGACTGACCAGGGATCCACCGCTGCGGTCGGCATTCGTCCAGCTCGATTGCGACGAGGAGACGCAGGAGTTCCTCGATGTATTGCACTGCACCGTTTTCAGAGCGTGTGGAAGTCACTCGGCGCTGATTGTTCGTGGATGCTGTCGTGGCCCAGAGCTGCACCGGCGGAGGCATCGTCGAGTCGGTGGCATCGACTGTGCTCGGCATGTTCTACTCGCTGACCGACGCCAACGGGATCCTCGGCCGTACGTCGTCGTTCTGGCGTCGAGTTGCACAGGAAGGGTGCCTATGACCAGGGTGCGCGTGCTGACGAATGTGATACCCGATGCGCTAGGCGGGCAAATGTTCGTGCTCTCGCAGGCGCAGATCCAGCGGCTCCTGCATCGCGACAACAGCGTGAAAGGCTCGCTGCTCGACATTGGAGCGGGCGACGGCAATGTGACCAAATCGCTGGCCTCTCTAGTCGACAAGGCGACCACGACGGAGGTGTCGGCGCCGATGGCCAAGAGCTTGAATGCGAAAGGTTACAACTGCGTCGAGACGAGCGAACTCGACCATCCGCTCGTTCAGCAGCAACGCCCCTTTAACATCATCAGGTGCGTCGGTCTTTGAACTCTATAGCTCTCGGAATTGCTCAGCGCGTGTTTGACTGTGATCTTTTGCATTGCGCAGCCTCATGAATGTGCTTGACCGAGCGGACAAACCCATGACAATGCTCCGTCAGATCCGCGACATGCTGCATCCCGAGAACGTAAGTTGCGAGGACGACAACTCTCCCACCAGCAGGTAGCTCACATTTGTGCTGTCATGGCTTCTGTGCGCAGGGACTGTTCCTGCTAGCAGTGGTTCTCCCCTTTGCTGCCTTTGTCGAGGCGGGCACGCGGCGCATGGAGCCCACCGAGAAGCTCCCAATGCGGGGCGGCCTGTGTGCCGAAGACGCCTCCTTCGAGGCCGCCGCCAACGTGCTGCTGCGCAACGTGCTGCAACCGGCAGGGTTCAAGCTCCGGCAGTTCAGCCGCGTCCCGTACCTGTGCCGTGGCGACCTGCGCGAACCGTACTACGTGCTGTCGGACGCCATCTTCGTGCTGGAAGTGGACCGTTCGCACCCGGCGGCGTCGCTTCCGCCGCCTCTGCTGTGACCCACCGCCTCGTTGCACCGGAACGACGTTCATTCTCCATCTCGGGGACGGATGGGAAGGCCATTGTAGACACCATTGCGCCTCCTCAAGATCTGTCGTTGCGCTGCGGATCACGGAATGGAATCGACGGTGTTGTCTCCAGTTTGACAAGTCGAGCCGCTCGAATGGATACAAGTGAAGGGATCCAGGTGCAAACAAGTCGCGACCTTCAAAGGTGTTTGATCCAAGAAAAAAGAATCAGAAGGGGTAGGCTATGACAGAATTTTATACATTTTTATTCAGAATAGTGGAATGAATTGTGCTGGTGCCTGGTCGGGTGCTTACGAAAACGCTGTGTGAAACGCTTTCCCGCTCGTTCCGGCAAAAATGAATTGCATTTTTCTCGACATGTTCGCCATTCTGCCGATATAATAAAACCTCGTCTCTGATCATTGCGCTGTGAATCAGTGCACTTGCCTGCAGACATCTTGAAAACACACTGATTTGAGTGATAAAAATGAGGTTTTGGTGCCGCGAAAGAGGCGGAGAACAGGGCTAGGGCCAGCCATGTGGGCGTTCTTTTGTGCCTTGTCGCCCCGCCGGCCGCGCCTGGACTGACTTTGCTTCATTATTGCTTTTGCCGCCCGGAGAGAAAAGCCACACTTTGGAGTCGACCGTTTTGTTGAGGCCCCGCCCGATACAAAGTGTTACAGCCACTGTCGCTTGTCCGCCCGCCCAAGTCGCGGTCTCATTTGAACCCAGTATACCGCGCGACTAAGTCTCCACGACAGTCGCTTATTCACCAGCCACTGACACCGACAAGGAGAAGATCGAGAAGCATGGCGCCGCTCGTGGAGGCTTCCGTGCCGGCTGTTGAGGTCGTCGAGGTGATGAAGCAGACGAAAGACGTGCTTCCCGTCGCGGAGGTGGCGGAGGAATCGCCCGAGGGCGTGGACGAGGGCGACAACAACGCCGCGAGCGAGTCCGAGGCGCCGGCGGAAGAGATCGTCGCGGAGGTGGCGACGGAGACGCCTATGGAGAGCGGACGGAGGAAGCGCGTGCAGTTCGAGGACGCCGACGTGGTGGAGTTCGAGCCAACCATGTGGACGGCGACGGTCGCGTCCGACGGCGTGCCGGTACGTTTCTCCACGTGTTGGATCTGAGTACTCGACCTTGGCGGCTAATGTGCTGCATGACGTGGTCGATCCGAACAGCTTGGCATGTCGACGAACGTGCGCCGCCGCACGCGCCGCCGGCTGGACTCGTACGAGAGCGAGCGCGAGATGACGCGCGTGGATCGCCAAGTGTACATGGAGTTCGGCTACCTGGAGCCGGAGGAACGCCTGGACATCCTGGAGAACAACGGCAGCGCGCTGTCGGAGATGACACTGGTCGAGCACGACAACCTCCGCATCAACCGCGAGCGGTGGGAGTCGAACGAGTACGACCTCATGTACCAGTACGGACTCGGCGAGGTGCCCGTGATGGACCTGAGCGACGACGACGAGATGGAGGCGGCCGCCTTTCACGTGGACGATCCGATGCTGTCCATGGACGACAGCGACGACGGCGAGTACTTTTTCAACTCGCGCAACCTGCTGGTGGACGCCGACGTGCGTTTCGCGATGGAGATGGATGCGTACGACGTGAACCCGCGCGCGTACCAAGACCTGAACGTGGACTACGCGTCGGACTGCATCCTCGGGGACGACGAGGACTCGGACGAGAGCAACGAGCTGCCGTACGGCGAGGACTCTTTCGACGCGCCGCTGGGCTGTGCCGACAAGGCCCCCGTCGCCACGCCGATCGAGATGTCGTCGTCCCCGTCCGACGTGGCCGACGGATCCGACTGCCTCCTCTCTGCCTGCGCCAAGCAGGCCAGTGTCGTGTCGCCGCCTTCGGTCGCCGCGGACGCGAACGTCGTCGTCGCTGTCTAGGTATCCAGCCACACCGCGCGAGATGCACGTGTCGTTCTCGCGCGGTATAAGCTCTGGTCGACTCGCCTGGAGACCGACGGATGCTGCGTCGACCGCTCGCGCTCACCTCTTCCCCCGTGTGCTTTTATATCTATCGGCGGCGGCGGAGGCGAGCGAAGAAGCGATCCCCGCAGTGTCTGGAGACCGCGGCGAGCGCCCGCGTCTCGGCGTGTGCCTTCGTGTGATGGTTGTGTGTGTCTTGGAGCCCGATCGTTGTAATTATGAGCCCCCTCCACCTGTAGGACCCATTTAGACAGACTCAATGTAGTTCTAAGCAGCCCAGTCGATTGCTTTGGTGTCGTCATGTTCATTCATCAGCTCTTGGTGGTGGTCTCCATACAAATGCCAAGTACACTTCGATCTAACCATACAAACACCAAGTGTGTTGCTCACCTGCCACACGCGCTTTTGATTCGCAGACGCCAGCAACTCGACGGCTCGAGATGGCCGCCGCGCCGCTGCCTCCCGCAGGCCGAGGCGCCTTCTCAGGCGTCCCGTATGACGAGATCCCGTTCAAGGAGCTGCAGCGGCTGCACGCGCGGCGCATGGAGTTCTTCGGCTTCGGCGGCTGGCTCGCGTCTACGCTCTTCTACGGTCCGTTCGTCCTCGATCTTCCCCTCCCTTGGCGCTTCCTCTCACCACCTCCAACGCCATGAACGCCCAGTGCTCTTCCTCGTGTGGGCATACGCGCCGGAGGAGACGCTGCACGCGTACGGGCTGACGTATTACCCGTCCAAGCGCTGGGCCGTGGCCGTGCCCGCCATGCTCGTGGCCACGTACGTCTTCTCCATCGTGCTCTACAAAGCCGTCAACCTGCTGGGCACACCCGCCGTGAGCGACTACGCGACCGTCCTGGACACGCACTCGGTGCGCCTGCCACCGCGCGCGACAACCAGTGCCGCCGTCCGCGAGGCCGCCACGCCGCCCATCGCGGACCTGCCGCTCTTCGACGTCAACCGCGCGCTCTTCGACGCGTCCTCGGACGAGGACAGAGACAGCGACAGTGACAGCGACAGCGAATGACACGGCGCACGTTATAGACGCTAGACACGGATGGATGATGGTGGTGGTGTGATGGTGTGGTCTCTCGTTCTGGTTATACAATCCGCCTCGTGTCGCGCTTCCTCACTCCATCAGCAAGCGCGGCGTGAGGCAGATCGGGGTGCCTATCGCCTGACGCCTTACAGACCCATGGCGTACCGCATGATCTGGTGCTTCAGCGGCTCGACGGCGTTGAGCGTGCCCATGCCGACGTTGCGCGCGACGCCGACAGCGTCCGGCGTGGGGCCGAAGAGGCGCTTGAAGCCGTCCATGGCCAGCGCCATGGTCACATTGGCCTGCTTGCGCTGCGACTCATACTGCTCCAGGAAGTACTCGCTACCGATGTTCTCGCCCGCCTTGACGCCGTCCTCCAGCAGCGCCGCCAGCGCCGCCACGTCGCCGAGGCCCAGGTTGAGGCCCTGGCCTGCCAGCGGGTGGATCGTGTGCGCCGAGTCGCCCACGAGCGCCACGCCCGGCTTGACGTACTGCGTCGCGTGGCGCATCTTGAGCGGGAAGGCGAAGCGGTGGCCGACCGTGTTGACCGCCGTGGGCGGTGCCACGAACGGGTCCGTGAGCGCGGCGGCCGACATGACCGTGTTGACGGCGTGGTGCACGCCCTTGATCACATCGCCGAG
>JAADYB010000433.1:0-20822 GCA_023338075.1 Phytopythium litorale
CCCGCTCCCCTCGTCTCCTCGCCGCCTTGACTCAGCGTGAATCCGGCGCCTGATGGCCGCGGAAAGACATGGCGCGGCCAGCTGGACCCGACCCGTCCGTCACGGCCGCCGCCGGCCAGCGGTCGGCGATCAGCAGCGCGCGCGTGCTGGGTGGGGACCTTGGGACACTTGGGCCCGCCCCGCGCGCAGCGCGCTCGAGGCTCTTGTCGCGGTGGGCGTCGCGGTGGGCGTCACGGCTGCTTGGCGGCGGCAGCTTGTCTTTGCGGCGTGGCCTCGCCGATCGCGAACGCATTCTCTTCTCTCGCGATCACGCCGGATGGGCGGCGCGTGGCTGGTGGACATGTAAAACGCCGCCTTCGCTCACCACCAGATGCCGTTAAACGCCAATGCCCACGCGCGTGAGTAGGCAAAGCAGCGGGGAGCAGAGGGCAGGAGAGACCGCCGCCTGATTGGGTCGCGGCGCAGATGACGCGGGCGCCGCCGTCGTGCGCGCCAGCGGCGATGCGCAAGTCTGAAGTTTGCAAGCGGCGGGCGCGGATCCTTCGCCCCTTCGTCCGCTGGATGCGGGCGCTCATCCGTCGCCGTGCGGCACGCGCGTGCTCCTTCTGCGCGCGCCGACAAATCAAGTGGCCAGGCGATAGACGAGTCCCGCGGGCACCGCCTGCGACCCGCTCGCGCCATCCCGGGTCCGCTCCTCAAATAGTCCTTCTCATGCGCTGGCGCTCGAGCAGGGAGGAGTCGGTCGGTCGGTCGCCGCCAGGCGTGCACGCGCTGATGGGCCCACGCGCGTCGGCGGCGTTTCCGCCATGTCGCGATGAATCCAGGACCTCGGACGCCCTTTGGCGACCATTTTGGCGATGGATCAAGCGCGGAGGATGCGTGCGGGCCCGTGGATGAATCCGGCGACCGGCGAGTCCCCATGAATAGCGCGGTGCGGACGGGGAAAGTTTCCCCAGCGTGGTCTCTCTCATGAATCATGTGCCACGCTCGAAAAGATGCCGACATACACTTGGGGCGATCCGCGACCTCTGTCTCCCGATACCTCCGTCAGCACACCTCGCAGCTTCCACAACAACGAATATCAACTACCCTTTAGTAAATCATACCCTTGACTTTTCGATACTGTCCACGCCTCGCTAACCCCGCGCCGCACGCCGCCTGATTCGGTGGTCCACGCGACCCAACTTCAGCTTCCGTGAATGAAACAAAACCACGTGGGTGAAAGCAATTATCTCCGGTTTAGACACTTAATTGTCCCACTGTGCCTTGTTTCACGCACCAATAAATCCACTGCCCCGCGTCCCCTACCCGCGTGAATTCCAGTGCTCCGGAGTGATGGTCCCGAATAAGCCGTCAGCCAGCCTCTGAGAAGCCCCGAGCCCGGACGCCCTGACGTCCATTATCCCGCTTTGACCGCGGAGCGAACGCGCCGACCGATCGTTCCCGACGATCGCTCCGCTCTCCGCTCTCCCCTCCCCTCCCCCCCGCCCGCTCGCCCGCCCGCCCGCCCGCCCCGGCGCCGGTCGGGAGCGCGGCCGCCACGACGATCTTCCACCGGCAGACCGCCGCCGCCCCGCACATGGGCGTGGGCTGCTCGCGAGAAGAGCAGCGCACCGTCATGGACCGCCTGCTCGAGGCGCTGGACCCGCAGCGCGGCCGCCACAAGTTCCTCTCGGGCCGCCGCCGCCGGTCCGCGTCCCCGCAGTCGTCTGCCGCGCTCGCGCACTCGTCGCCCGCGCGCGCGCCGCGGAGGAAGCTCGCGACCGCACACGACGACATGACGGCGGCGCACGCCTGGGAAGCGCGCGAGCGCCGGCGCCACGCGCGGCTCGCGTCCTCGCAGCGCGCCGAGGACTGGAGCCGCTACGTGGCCAGCCCCGTGGTGAGCGACTACGCGGCCGTGTCGACGCAGAACAGCAAGTTCCGCAAGAACATGGAGGACGAGTGCGTGGCCATCCCGCAGTTCCGCGCGTTCGGCGCCGACCCGGCCAAGAGCTCGTTCTTCGGCGTCTACGACGGCCACGGCGGCGACTTCTGCTCCAAGTACGCCGCCAAGCACTTCCACCAGCGGCTGGCCGCCGCGCTCGAGGAGCGCTACAGCGCCAAGCGCTTCGAGTCGGAGTGCAGCAGCAGCAACAACAGCGCCGACACGTCCTCGAGCAGCTTGGACTGCGCCGACGCGCTCGACGGCGACGTCTTCTCGGCCGAGGACATGGCTCACTGCTACGCCGAGGCCTTCTCCATGCTGGACAAGGAGCTGGAGGAGTTCGACGAGTCGTGCTCGAGCGGCTCGACCGCCGTCACGTGCCTCATCCGCCGGCACCGCGGCCGCACGAGCTTCCACGTGGCCAACGTGGGCGACTCGCGCGCCATCCTGTTTGCGGACGGCCGCACCACGCGCCTGTCGGTGGACCACAAGGCGACGAACGAGGACGAGGTCAAGCGCATCCGCGCGCTCAACGGCATCATATTTAACAAGCGCGTGGCCGGCTGCATCTCGGTCACCCGCGCGCTGGGCCAGGCGGACGAGAAGCGGTTCATCACGAGCGCGCCGCACGTCGAGTCGGTGGACGTGGAGGCGTCCGACGCCTTCCTCATGCTCGTCAGCGACGGCGTCTCGGACGTCTTCAGCGACGAGGAGCTGACGGCCTTCGTCAGCCTGCGGCTGAGCGCCGGCGACGCCTCGCTCGCCATCTGCAAGGAGCTGCTGGACGAGGCCAAGCAGCAGGGCTCCATGGACAACATGACAGCCGTGCTCATCAGCTTCGCCGACCGGCCGCTCGCCGCCTAGGAACAGGATCACGCTTAATTTAAACGACTCACGCCTTCCTTCACGCCTCTGCGCTAGCATTCGCGCCGTGATGACGCCCGGCCAGTCGAGAGAGCGGCTGGCCGATGATGCTTGAACTATCCGCGGCAGGAGGGTGGCACCTTGAGCCTGCCGGGTGGATTACGCCTCGGGAACGCATAAATACCGGGAGGGGGCGTCCGCGGGCGGCCCACGCGCGGGCGTCATAGGTCCAGCGTGCGCGGGGCCGCGTCGACGGGCGTGCGGCGGCGGAAGGTGAGCACCAGCGGCTTGGGTGCGAACTGCATGACCTGCACCGTCCGCGTGTAGCCGAGCTGCTGCACGTCGTAGTGGTTGATGGTGAGCAGCGCGTCGCCCGCGCGCAGGCGGTGCCTGGACGCGCCGCGACCGATAAGCCCGGTCGCGCGCACCTCGCTCACGACCGGGTACGGCAGCGCGGCGTCGGGCTTGAGCTGGATGCCCAGCGCGCCGTCCTCCTCGCGCCAGATGACGTGGCACAGCGCCTTCTCCAGGCGCGCGCGGCTCTGCTGCTTCTCGGCGCGCACGAGCGACAGCGTGCGCCGCCGGCGGCCCGCGTGGCGAGGCAGCTCGTGCGCGCTGGGCCGGCGGAAGCGCAGCACGGCGGGCCGCACGCCGTCGTCCAGCACGCGCATGACGGTCTCGAAGGCCGTGCTGGCGGCGCTGGCGCTCAGCTCGTTCACGGCCAGCAAGAAGTCGCCCTCGCGCACGTTCCACATGCCCGGCAGCGCGTCGTTGCCGTCCGCGGACACCACGCGCGGGTACCCCGAGCGCGCGCACGGCGCGAAGGACAGGTCGCCCAGGCTCGACCCGTGCCAGAGCAGCAGCTCGTACTGCCGGTGCGCGCCGTCGTCGTCGCCGTCGGAGGCCGCGCCGCTGCCCGCCGCTTCCGCAGAGTCGCCCGTCGCGGCGCCGGTCGAGAGCGAAGACGAGGACGAGGCCGTGGAGGCTGTGCGCCGCAGCGAGGACGCGTGCGCGAGCCGCAGCTTGTCGCGCAGGAAGCCCTGGATCTTGAGCGCCGCCGCGTCCTCGGCCACCGTCGCGCGCATCCACTGGCCGAACGGCCGCGGCGCCGGCGTCTTGTGCACCAGCGCCGCGGACTCGTCCTCGCCCAGCAGCCGCGCGTCCAGGCCCATGAGCACCCGCTTCACCGCGTTGCAGGTCGCGGAATGGGCCGCAGCACTGCTTCCAAGCGACTGTCAGGCACAGTGAAGGAGGACGGTTCGCACGATTCGGAATGGATAAATCAGCGGATACAAACACCGAGTCAAAGCGAGGAGGAGGTCGCCGGCTGGGACACTTTCGCGCTCGTGTGGACCACTTGGTGAGCAACTCGCTGAAAAAGTGCAGTTGCTGGGTGCCGCGGCACAGGTGTTTTTTGCCTGGCGTTTGACTTGATATTTGTATGTGAAATCAGGGCCATGCACGACGCAAATTTGTCGGCATGGACGATGGCATGGACGCGCGAGCGAGCGCCTGCGAGGCGCTTCAAGGCGGCGGCGGCAGGCAATGGGGACGTGGTTGGCCGACTCGCAAGGCGCACGAATCGACACACGCAACGACGCTCGGGATCTTGAAGGGTCGCCTCGCTGACGTGCCACCGACTGTTGAGTTGAAGCGTGGTGAATTCCACGCGCCTGAAGGAAGCGGACAGGCAGGCGATCGATCGAGTGATTCGGACCTCTGGCATTGAACTTGAACTCGTCAATCGCCACGCCAGCGACCAGCCTCAATCAAGACTCCGACGCCGCGTGAAAAACTGTTCGGCCGTTCGAACCAGCGGCGAGAGCTCTTGACGGACCGCGCGCCTTCTCCGTGCAGCAAGCTCCCTTGGTTTCTGCCTTTATGGAGGGCGGAGACGTTGGAAGGCGCTTCCACCGCGTTCGCAAGACCCAAGCCGACTCGGTGGCAAAATGCGCATTTTTCACATCGTGGAAAGCCACAAGGAGACACACACTCTCGATAACATGCATTCCTTTTCACATTCCGTTCGAGACACAATAGATTGAAATCTTGATAGTGTTCCCCGCGGTACGCGCAAGATACCAAAGCTCGCGAAGGGGGAGAAGAGAGAGCAAACGCGCGAGAAAGCAAGCCCACGAGCAGCGCACCATGTTCCAGACCAAGTGAGTGCCCCTGGCGATGCCCAGGGCGAGCGCGGCGGCCGTCGGCGCAGCGGCCGTGCTCCCCGACCGCTCGCGCTGTCGGCCGCCGCTTCTCCGGCGTCGAGAGGCTTCGTATTGACGCCGCTGTCGCTGTTTCCCCGCAGCACCGAGTATGACCGCGGCGTGAACACGTTCTCGCCCGAGGGCCGCCTCTTCCAGGTCGAGTACGCCATCGAGGCCATCAAGGTGCGCTGCTGTAGTGGTAGACGGGCTTGAGATGGCAGAGGCTGACCCGCTGCGACCTTTAGATGGGCACGACGGCAATCGGCATCCGTACCAAGGAGGGCGTGGTGCTGGCCGTCGAGAAGCGCCTGACGTCGCCGCTGCTCGAGCCCGGCAGGTGCGTGGTCCTCGGCCGGTAGAAACCAACGCACGAGACAGAGACGCTCACGTGGTTGGTCGGGCTGATGGAGTGCAGCATCGAGAAGATCCTGGAGATCGACCGGCACGTCGGCGCGGCCATGAGCGGCATCACGGCGGACGCGCAGACGCTGATCGACCACGCGCGCGTGGAGGCGACGAACCACTGGTTTTCGTACGACGAGCGCATCCGCGTGCAGGCGCTGACGCAGGCGGTGTGCGACCTGGCGCTGAGCTTCGGCGAGGGCCAGGACGAGAACAACCACAAGCAGAAGATGAGCCGCCCCTTCGGCGTGGCGCTGCTGCTCGCCGGCGTGGACGACCACGGCCCGCAGCTCTTCTTCTCGGAGCCGTCCGGCACGTACTGGCCCGTCAAGGCGCACGCCATCGGGTCGGGCTCGGAGGGTGCGCTCAACAACCTCAAGGAGAGCTACTCGGAGGACATGACGCTCCTGGACGCCGAGGCGCTGGCCATCGGCGCGCTCAAGCAGCACATGGAGGAGAAGCTCACCAGCATCAACGTGGAGCTGGCCACCGTTACCGCCGACAAGGGCTTCCACGTCTGCACAGCGCAGGAGCTAGACGCGGTCATCGCCCGCCTGTAAGTCCGCGGCGGCCGCGCCGACGGGTCTGGTCTCGCTCCGAGACGGTAGGGGAGCTCGTCCGGGGCCGTGACGGCTCGCGCCGAGGAGGACGAGCCCACGATATCGATGGGCAAGACACACGATGAAGACCTTATCGCCTGGCAGTCGTTCGGTTCATTTGCTGCTTTGGAGCTGGTAGCAGGGTGCGACGGGGCGATCGGGCTCCAACCGTCGGATCTCCGCTTTCATTGGTGTATCGACAAGCAGACCGACAAGCACGACCGACGTCAAGAGCAGCATGGAGAAGCCCGGCCGCGCGTCCCCTTCGAGCACGCCACGCAAAGGCCCCGTGCTGAACAGCGCCAACGCGAGGCACGACAACACGCCATCGGCTTACGGCCAGGCGCTTCCGCCCTCGTGCTGCGACTGCGGTAGCCGCTGCGCCGACAGCCGCGACTGCGCGTGCGCCGACGACTCGCGCTGCACCGGTGCCTGCTCCCAGCCGCGCGCGACGAAGGCGAGTCCGGACGCAGCCGAGGAACAGGGCTGCCGCCAGCACGGAGGCGGCTGAGCCGGCTGGCCTGGGACGCTCAAGGACAGCCACGCGCACGCCAAGGACGGTTGGGAGTGTGATCGCTCGATCGTGTTGTTTCCTCGGCCGCGAGTGTCTGTCTGTCTGTCTGCCTGGCCGCCGCCGCGCCTGCTCCCGGCCAGCGACCGCCACGCTACCTCCTCCGCCCGCAGGCCCACAATAACTAACACGGGACTCGACGCCATCCAAAGCACACGCACACGCAGAGCCGTCATCACAGACAGCCCACGACCTGGTCCTCCTTGTCGGCGATGGGCTCGCACTCGACCTCGTCGTCCAGGCTGCTGGTGGAGCCCGAGGAGCTGGTGGCCGCCGCCGTGAAGCTGTGCAGGCGGGAGATGATCATGTCGAGCGCCACCGAGTTAACGCCGTGCGGGATGATGATGTCCGCCACGCGCTTGGACTGCTCGACGAACATCATGTGCATGGGACGGACCGTCTTCATGTACTGGTTCATGACCGACTCGGCCGTGCGCGCGCGCTCCTCCATGTCGCGG
The DNA here is from genome assembly GCA_023338075.1 of Phytopythium litorale. Classification (NCBI taxonomy): domain Eukaryota; phylum Oomycota; class Peronosporomycetes; order Pythiales; family Pythiaceae; genus Phytopythium; species Phytopythium litorale. The sequence goes on from JAADYB010000433.1 coordinate 7,026, forward strand.
CGCAGGCGGCGCACGAGGCGGATGTCGGCGGCCGTCTCGACGAAGATCTTGATGTCCATGAGGTCGGCCAGCGCCTGGTCGGCGAAGATGAGGATGCCCTCGACGAGGATGACGCTGTTGGGCTGCATGGCGCGCGTCTCGGGGCACCGCGAGTGCGTGCCGAAGTCGTACACGGGCACGTCCACGGCCTTGCCGGCGCGCAGCTGCCGCAGGTGGCGCACCAGCAGGTCGGTCTCGAGCGAGTCCGGGTGGTCGAAGTTGTGCTCGGCGCGCTGCGCCATGCTCAGGTGGCCCAGGTCCTTGTAGTAGTAGTCGTGCGACAGGTACGACACGCGGCTGGCGCCGAACTCCGAGATGATGGCGCGCGACAGCGTCGTCTTGCCCGAGCCCGAGCCGCCGCACACGCCCACGACCAGGATCGGGTTGCCCTCGTCGTTGAGCGCCGTCGAGCTGTTGGGCCGCCGCTCGAGCGTGAAGTGCGGCGCGCAGTAGTCCGGCTCGGCCGCCGCCGCCGCCGCCGCGCGCGGCTTGGGCGTGCCCTGCTCCACGGACGTGTCGAAGTACACGATGTCCTTGACCAGCTCCAGCTCGCGCCGGCCCACGTCCAGCATCTGCTGCACCGCGAAGCGCCCCGACCGCCGGGCACGCGCGCGCGTGGCCGCCGCCGCCGCCACCAGCGCCGCGACCAGCGCCGCCACCTCGAGCACCGTGCTCGCCTTGACCATCGTCGGGCTGGCTGTGGGGTTCGGGGGTACGGGAGGGGGAGAAGGCCGCCGACTACGGGGGAGGAGCAGCAGGAGGAGGAGAAGGCCCGCCGCCGCCGCGTCCGATTGAGAACTGCGCCGCCGCCAATGCCATGACGGAGAGAGCCGCTGGCGGCGCGGCGCCGCTTTGCGAGTCGTTCGTCGTCAAGGAGCCGCCACCGATTTTCGGCCAATCCGAAGACGCAAAAGGTATTCAGAACCCCATTTCAGCCAATGGAAGGGGAGGGATAGGCGCAAAGAAAACCCAGAACAGGAAGGACTGGCACCTGGTTGCTGCTGCGCGAGCAGGAAAAACAAGCAGCCGCCGCCCATCGCCGCCGCCGATCATGCAGCAGCCTCCACGGGGGTATGTGAGTCCGCCTCTGTGTGGGCGGCTTGATTAGTACCGAGCTCCAAGCACGGGTTGAGCTTGAGGCAGCCTGCTACTTTATATCCAATTCGCTGACTGCATCAGCGCTCGGTCGTTCATTCCTCCACTCCAGTCTGCGGTTGCAGTGGAGGATGCGCTCGTGCAGTTCCGCAGAAGCTCCCTCCATACTCAAGCCCAGTGTATCGAGACGAGAGTGATGGCGGGTTCTTCCGCGGAAGCTCACGACGAGGTGACCGACGCTCCGTCACGCGCGCATTCAGGCGGATGGGTAAGCAAGCAGCGACCGACGCCTGCATGGGCGGGATGGCCGCCTCCCGTTCGTCTACATGCTGCACTCCATCGCTCGACGCCTTGCCAATGGCATTGGCACGGCGCACGATGCCGGCAGGACACGTTCGAGCGCATGTCAGTCACCACCACACTATAATGCCAGCCCACGAGGTTGAACATGCGATCTGATCCGAGCGGCAGACACGCGGCGGGCGATGGATTTATCGGCGCGCACCGATCCGTCGAGACTCCTAGTGGCTGCCCGCGACCGAGTCGATGAGCAGCTGGTAGCCCGAGTCGAGCGCCGCGTCCGGGTCGCTGACGGCCTGGCAGACGGCCGGCATGTCGGCGTCGACGTCCAGGAAGTCGGACAGGAACACGAGCAGCTGGAAGTCGCGGATGCGCGCCGCGTACGGCTCGCCGCGGTACTTGGCCAGCTGCGCCTGCAGCGCGCTGCGCGAGCGCCGGCCGGCGTCGCCCTCGCGGTGGAGCTTGGGGAAGTCGCTCTTGAAGCCCGAGTCGTGCGTGGCCACGGGCACGACGCACAGGAAAAAGTTGTTGTCCACCTCCTCCGCCGGCTTCATCTCGACCAGCGCCGTGAACGTCTCGGGCACGGCGCACGCCTTCGGGTTGGCCTCATTCTCGACCAGCGCGCCGGCCGCGAACATGTCAACGCACTGGTCACTCAGCTGGAATGCCTCGAAGCTCGCTTGGCCCTGCTTGTCCAGCGTCACCTTGAGCGTCACGAAGAGCGACCCGCGGCCGCCAGCGTCTGCCTGCAGCTGCGCCGCGAGCAGCACCTCGCGCGACGACAGGTGGAAGCTCTCGTCCTCGCGCGGCGGGTGCGAGAAGACCCAGCCGACCCGCTCGCGGCCCAGCGCGGCGGCAATTGCGTCCACGCGGTCCGCCATCGGGTCGTCCAGCACGTCGAAGCCGTCCGGGTCGCCGTGCTGCGGCGGCTCGTAGATAAAGTCCACCGTCACCTTGCGGCTCTCGGCGTCCACCGACCCGTAGAGCCACCCGCAGCGCGACTGCTGGAACGCGAACTGGCGCAGGTACCGCTGCAAATCGTCGCACGCGGCGCCGTCCAGCGACACTTGCGCCACGTTGGCCTCCTTCTGCGCGCTGATCTTGAACTCGAACTGCGCGTCCATGCGCATGAACTCGCCCAGCGTCCAGTGCATCTTCATATCGCGCAGCGACTTGAGCCCTGGCCGGAAGCCGCGCTTGTCGCCCACGTCCTCATACGTGACCGGCGTCAGCGTCCCGTCCGCCGCGATCTTGGTGCGGATCGTGGCCGCCGTCGCCGCGCCGCCGCCGGCGCTGCCCGCGCCGACCAGCTCGCCGTCGTACTCGAGGAACACCATGTCGCCGTGGCCCAGCTGCAGCGCGCGCAGCGTCTGCGCGTCGTCCGCCAGCGCGCGGTCGCCCTTGGCGTCCAGCGCTAGCGCCTGCTTGTCCGCCGCGATCGTGTGGTGCGCCGCGATCCACGCCTTGACGTCCGCCACCGTCGACTGCGGCGACAGGTCCGGCACGCGCCAGATGCCGTTCTTGGAGCGCACGCGCAGCAGCATCGGTCTGTGTACACGGAGGGGGACACGCACGCGCGCGCAAGCGGTCAGAGAGGTCGAGCGTGGGCCGGGAAAAGCAGCAGCAGGGGCTCCAGCAGCAGCACCTGGCGAAGAATGTGGAGGTGATGATCGAGTCGAGCACCTTTGGGTCGGGTTGACGTCGGCAAGTGTCGCGAAGGTTGCTTCAAAGAGGAGAACCACGAAGCCTCTGCACTAACGTATCCTTCACTAATATATATTCGATATGAAAGAGGCCCTCTTTCATCCGATCGGGTTACGATGCGTACCCCCTCGAAAGCACGAGAGCGGAGTGGCGAATCGGGCGAGGAGACCGACGCGAGCAGCATGGCGGACCGGCGCAAGCTGCCGATCGACATCCAGTACAAGCAGCTCCTGGGTGCGTCCTCCCCTGCTGCATAGCGCCGTGCTGGTCCCCAGGGTCTGACCGCCGCCGCGCGCGCGCTCCCGTGGGCCCCAGAGGCGCTGGTGGACCGGCGCGTGGTGCCGGCCAAGTGGCAGGAGCAGCACCGGCAGCTGCGGGAGGCCGTGGCCGTGCTGTACCCGGCGCTGCCGCTCGCGAGCGACGAGCTGGCAGCGCTGCGCGCCCGCACGCCCAGCCACGAGGATGTGCACTACTTCGACTGCAAGCGCGTGCTGGCCGCCCTGGCCGCGTCGGACGAGGGCAACGGCAAGAACTTCTTCGGGCAGTACACGTCGCCCGTGCTGCGCCAGTGGGGAGCGCTCGTGCGCCAGTACGAGAAGAACAACGTGTTCGCCGCAGAGGCCGCGCGGATCATCGCGCAGAACACGGCCTTCGAGGTGTACGTGCCGCGTGATGGTGGTGGACTGTTGTTCCCTCGTCCTGAATGGTGCCGCTGGTGGTGTCGACAGCCCGTTCCTGAAGAAGGCCATGCAGCAGAACGACAAGCAGGTCGCGGACAACAAGGCCAAGATCCAGGTCAGGCGCGGCCGTCCAATGGCGTCTAGACTGTGTGCGCGGCTCTCTGACAAGCGTCTCCTCCTCCCAACTCTCCCCGCAGGACCTTCACAGAAGCATCGCCGAGTACAAGCGCAAGCTCGAGGCTTCCTGCGCCGAAATGGGGATCCCCGTGCGTGTGCCCGCGGCCGCTCGGCGTGCTGGGTGCCGGAGACTGACCCCCTTATCGTGTGTGTTGACCGCAGGGCGACAACTTTCGTGCCGAGCTGCAGCGCCTGCCGTTGGAGCTGCCGGGCATCTTCCAGGCGGTGGGGGAGTCAGTTTGCGCCGGGGAGGTGCTCCGCGCGATCGAGTACCACGAAGCACTGCAGACGTACCTGCATAGCTGCGAGCCGCCCGTGATGGAGACGGTTGCGGACGAGGGGACCGCGTCTAGCAAGGGCAAGCCGAAGAAGAAGAAGACCAAGTCCGACGAGGCGCTGTCGGAGTCGCCGCGCGCCACGGAGGAAGCCTTCGAGCTCGTCTCGGCCCCCTACAAGTTCTTCACGGCACTGAAGGAGCTGCGCGAAGCCGAGGACAAGCTCGTCGAACCGTCGCCCGTGTCACTCGACTTTGAGGCCGAGGCGACCGAGATCAGCTGGGACATCACGCTGGACGACGCTGGCACAGCAGACGCCGCGACTGACGCCGGAGCGATTGACTGGGGCATCGAGACGGTGGCGGAGCAGGAGGGCGGCGTCTCTGCTGGCAGTGACGACACCCCTGTCGAGATTGACTGGGACATCACCACGAGCGAGGTGACGGCAGTGGAGGGCGAGAACACTCAGGAAATCACGCTGGACGTCCCTGAGAACGAGGTCGAGGCCAAGCCAGCTACACGCGTCGGACTGCTGAGCGACGCGGACTTCCGAACTCGCTTGCTGAACGACTTGATGGAGCTTCGGGCGTTCTTGCGCCAGCGACAGGTGGAGCTGGCGGATGGCGACAACGTGGCGTTTGCGAACCAGTTCCAGGGCTCTTCGCGTGCGTTGCATCGCGTTGGCTAGACTGCCGCGGACTTCAGCTACTGACGGGTGGTCTGGTGTCTGGTATTGTGGTCACGTGCAGTCCTGCTGGAGCAGCAGAGCGCCGAGACGGTGAAGCGACTGCAGTCGGCTGTGGACGGCGCGATCGCCGAGCTGACGAACAAGCGCCTACAGCAGCTTGTGCTCCTTCAGACATCGGACCGGTATCTGGACCGGCACGTGACGAGTCTCGAGATGCTGACCAAGCAAGTGGACAAATCTCGGCGTGAGATCGCCAGTCTCGAGGACAAGAACGCCGAGCTGATGGACGCGACAAGCAAGCTGCAGCCGCAGATCGACTCGCTCGTGGCGGCCACCAAGAGGCTCAAGCGCGACGTAAGTGCTGTGCCCCTCTCGTCCGGTCGATGCACTCGTGCTTACAACTCGCGTGCCATCGCAGCTGGAGGCGGCGCTGCCGCCCTTGTTCAAGGGGTACAAGGTCAACATCATCGGCGACGTCAACAGTCTTTGAGTGTTTCGGTTGACGACGCGCTGCCGCCGTATGGAGCGAGGGACAGCTTGGAACCAACGAAGGTGCTCTGCGTGTGCTCTTCCCGGCTCTGTTTATTTGCTTTTCTTTCCTCTTCTTCTCTTGCAGTTCGCGCGGCGCGAGCAAGTCGATGCCAACCGCGCCGAGGCGGTGAAAGACCGAGTAGCGCCCACCAACCAGGAACTAGTCTAGTCTCTATCGTATACAGGTGACCACATGGCGAGCGCGTGGGGCGGAGAGGGGGGCGGCTCTCCATCGAAGACGCCCCGGCAGCGAGCCAACAACGCAAGGCAGGGGCTGACGGGGCGGCTGCACGCGGCGTCGCGGCGGCGCCTACTCGCTGATGACAGCCTGCGCCAGCTTGTCGTGCTTCTCGCTGGGGCCGACGTAGTTCTTCCACTCCTCCTTCTGCGCGTGGGCCGTCAGGTGGTGGTCCAGCACGTCCTCCATCATGGCCTTGGTGAAGTTGGACGACGCCGAGCCGTAGGCCGACGCTTGGAACGCGATGACGAGCTTGGAGATCTCGCGGCCCGAGAAGCCCTCGATGCGCGAGGCAATGTCCTCGAACACGTCGTCCTCGATGTCCTCGACGTAGATCTTCTTGGCCTTGGAGTTCTTGGGCGACCGGATGAGGTCGTCGAAGTACTGCTTGAGCATGCGCACGCGCTCGGCGTGGCCCGGCAGGCGGAACTCGACCATCTCGTCGATACGGTCGTTGATGGCCCAGTCGAACTGCTCCGGCTGGTTACTCGCGAACACAATCATGAACTTGTCACTGGCCTCGCCCGTGCGGTACAGGAAGGCGTTGAGCGCATTGCGCATGTCCTCGCTCATGACCGTGTTGCTGCGCTTCTGCAGGAACGCGTCGGCCTCGTCCACAAACAGCAGCAGCCCACGCTTGCTGTGCGACGCCCAGTCGAACAGCTTGTGGATCTCCGTCACGCCCTCACGGCCCAGCGGTGCCACGTCGCCGCCCGTCAGGATGGCGTACTCGAGGCCCGAGTGGCGCGCCAGCGCCTTGGCGAACAGCGTCTTGCCCGTACCAGGCGGGCCGTGCAGCAGCAGGTGGCGGAACGGCGCGCGGTTCTTCTTGGTGTTGAACGTCGACACGGCCACGCTGCGCAGGCGCTCGTCCAGCTTGGGCTCGAGCACGACGCCCTCGAGCGCGTCATGCGGCTTCTGCAGGCGCAGCACGCGCTTGAGCGACGGCAGCGGGTTGGCCGCCACCTGCACGACCGAGCGGCGCGACGTCTCGCGCACCAGCGACGGCTTGCCCAGGCGCGCCTCGACGTACTTGCCCGCGACGCCCGTCGACACCTTGGCCGTGTAGATACCGAGCGCCAGCGCCGTGAGCGACGCGACCGTTGCCGTCAGCTTCTCGCGGTCGTCCACGAAGGCCATGACGCCGGCGCCGACCGTCGAGCCGGCGAGCTTGATGCCCTCGAGCACCGTCTCGCGGTACTCCTTGGCGCGCACGCGCGCCTCCTCGAGGTGCAGGTCGTGGTTGAGGCGCTCCTGCTTGATCTTGCCCTCGACCTCGGCGGCGACCTTGGCCAGCTCCGTCTTCTGGCGCAGCTCGGCCTCGTACTCAAGCGTCTTGCGGCGCGAGGCCTCCTGGCGCGCGACCATCTCCTCCTGCTTCTTGAGCTCCTGCTCCTTCATGTACTTTTGCGCGGCCAGCTGGTCGGCGTACTGCTTGCGCTTGAGCTGGTCCTGGTACTGCGCGCGCTGCTGGTGCTGGCGCGTCTCCTCCTCGAGCGTCAGCCGGCGCTGCTCGCCCTCCTTCTGCACGCGCACGATCTCGTACTGCTTGTACAGCGTCTCCTGCTCCTTGATCTGCGCCTGGTGCTCCAGCTGCTTGGTGCGCTCCGTGTCCTTGGCCAGGTTGAACGCGTCCTTGGCGTAGCGCGAGTTCTCCAGCTCGCGCGCCGCCTTGGCCGCGCGCTCTAGCCCCGACGGGTCGAACGAGTACCCGCCGGGCCCGGACGCCGCCTGCTTGTTCTGCTGCAGCGTGTTCGCCGGCGGCGCATTCGGCGGCGGCGGCGCCTGCTCCTCGGCGGGCGCGCCGCCGCGGCGTCCGAATCCGCTGAACATGGTGGGGAGGGGAGGGGGGCTGCGGGGAGGAGGGAGGAGGGGCGGGAGCAGCCGGGGGGCGGCAGCGACGGCGGCAGCGACGGCGAGCGAGCGAGGCGAGCGGGTGCCGGAGGGGAGACCGCGAAATGATTGGGCAAGGGGCTGGCGAGCGGCTACAGATCGCACCTAGCGAAGGCGTCAAGCGAACCTAGCGGAGTGACTAGCGCGCACTTAAGTGATCAACCATCATTCCGTCAATCCGACACCCATCACTGGAACGCGCGTGGCCCACACTAAACGTGTTGTATGCCAGGACATGACGCGAGCGAGTGAGTATTCCACTGCGCAGGGTATGCCCTTGAGCAGGCAACGGTCGGGTCGAGCACCGCGCTTCGCATGGAAATGGTGGATCGCTCCTCCCGACGGCCATGGACGACGCCCGGAGGCGGTGGCAGTCGGCGACGAGCGCAGTGAGGCGTAGGATGACACGCGAGGCCGACGAGCTGCGCCAGAAGGCGGCCGAGGCTGCCAGCAGCCTACGCGACAAGGTCGAGGACCGCGCCGAGAGCGCCAGGCACAAGCTGCAGGACGCGGCACACGACGCGCGCGCGGCGGCCGGGCAGAAGGCCGCCGAGGTGGGCGGCCGCGTGCAGCAGAACCTGCGCGCCAACCAGGAGCACCTGGCGCAGAACCTGCGCGCCAACGCCGAGCAGCTGGCGCAGGCGGCGCGCGAGACGGCGCAGACGCTCAAGGCGCGCACGCAGGAGACGGCCGGCGAGATGCAGGCCGGCGCGGCGCAGAAGCTGCGCGAGTCGACGGCTGGCGGCGCGCAGAGGCTGCGTGACTCGTCTGCCGCGGTGGTTGAGGCGCTGGACCCGCGTGGCCGCGCGCGCCGGACGCGCAACCGGCTGCTGCTGCTCGGCTTCTCGGGCGTCTTCCTCTACGGGTTCGCGTCGGCGCTGCCGGGCGCCGTGGCCAAGTACCAGATCGAGAAGGTCAAGATCGAGGAGGAGGCCAAGGCGCGCGCCAAGGCTTAAGGCCATCGACGAGTCGTCAGGACCCGCCACGAGGCGAGCGGTCATGCGTAACACAGGTTGGCTTTCAGAGACCGCTCCTCCTGGCCGCTACTTGGTGTCCTGCTCGTCGCGCGCTGGCCGGCGCTTGCTGGCCTCGTAGAGCAGCAGCCAGCGCGGCTTCTTGCCCGCCTCCTTCTTGGCGCGGCTCTTGCGCCGCTTGGCCGCCTCCACCTTGGCGTTGATCCACGCGAGGTAGTCCTCCTTGATCTCGGTGCGCCACTGGACGTAGTCCGCCTCGAGGAAGATGCTGCCGCGCTCACCGTTCGGCCCCGTGGGGTGCGGCAGCGACAACTCGTCGGCGTCTTCGCCCCCGCTGTCGTCCTCCTCCGCGACGGTCGCGCCGTTGAGACTGTGGCGGCTCTCCTGGCTCCCGACGCTGCGCATGGACCCCTTCTTGAGCATGGGCATCGCCATCTCCCCCGCGCTGCCGCTGGCGCTCAAATGGAGGCTGCCGCTGGACTCGAGCCGCCGCATGCTCTGCTTGTTCAACAGGCTCTTGCTGGACGCCGTGAAGAAGTTCTGAGAGGCTACAGTGTCAGAGCAGACGCACACAAGACGCCACCAGAGGTGCAAGACGCTACGCTCACCCGGCTGGAGAAACGCCCGAACTGGTTCGCCTCCATGAACAAGCGCCGCTGGTGCTGTCGGTCGCGGCGCGAGAGCTCGTTAGTTGCGATGCGAATCGCCTTCCACGCATGATGTGCGCACCATTTCCAAGTCGACCGGGTCGTCAGGGACGTCTAGCGGCCCCACCGGACGCTGCCAGTCCATAAACGAGTGTCGTGAGTACAACGACACGTCACCGAACGCCTCGAACGTGTCTGGAGAGCCTTACCGACTGGCGGCGCTTCCAGATCGGAGCCTCAGACCCGTCCTCGAGCGCGGCCCCGCCGTCACCCGCGCTTGACGAGTCGCGCGCCGAGTCCACATGGTAGTCGATCATGTCGGCGTACTCCTCACTCTCGTCGCGGCGCACGTCCAGCAGCGTCTCCGTGATCTGCCTCCATCTTTAGCATCAGCTACCAAACCCACACAACGCATTCAAGCACGAGCGCGCACCGCTTCCAGGTCACGGTAGCTGATCACACGCGGGAGACACAGGTACGTGCTGAGCTTCCTCGCCAGCCGCTGGGCCGCCGCGGACTCCTCCGTGTCCTCGAGGTGGAACACGCCGCTGGGCTTGCGCATGCTCGCGAGCTTCCGGAAACTCCCGGTTCGGGGTGCCACGGACTTGGCTTCGTTCAGCCTCTCGTCCTCTTCGTCCTCTTCGATCGTCTCGCAGTAGTCGCCCTCGAAAGCGTCGTCGTCCTCCTCCTCCTCGATCTCATCGTCGGGCGACACAATCTCCGCCGTGTTGTTGGCGATCTTGAGCAACGCGATCGTCCGCGTCTTCCGCAGGATATGCTCAATGTGCTCGTCCAGCGACAGACTCGAGCTGTCCTCGCCGCTGTCGTCTCCGCCGTCATCGCTGTCACTCTTCCCGCCGTCCTCATCGTCGTCCGAGTCGAACGTCAGCTGTTCCTTGGCCTTCTTTGCCGGCGCATGGTACCCTGCAGCCCCAAAGCATGCCCTCAGCCTCGTGCCCACCAATAGCCAACTCCGACAGCGTCGTACGATATCGCAAGCCGTTGATCTGCTCTAGCGCGCGGCCGACGCGCTCGTGCTTCGCCACAGTGCGTGCCGTATCCATCTTCACGCCGCCAGCTCCGCAAGCCCACGTGCCAAACCGACGCTTGGCTCGAGTCGCCTCTCAGTCCGTCACCGCTGGCGAAAATAGCTCCGCTGTCACTTTCGCAGCGCCGAGACGACCGCCGCCGACTTGGGCCGGACGCGGGCGGTCCGCTTGACCTGCTGCAGCGACTTGAGCATCATCGGATCGATGGAGCGGAACACCTCCGGCGAATCGGTCTCTCCGACGCTCAGCTTTTCTCTTGGGCCTGCAGAGCTGCCGCGCCGACTCGATGCCGTCAAACCGATCGGCGTCTCAACTTCTTCAGCATCTTCACCGTTGGGAGCGGCGTTGTTCGAGAACTCGCTTTCATCCGCTCGCTCGTGGACCAGAGACTTGGATGCTGGCTCCGAGACCTCCTCCTGCTCGACGTCCTTGTCCCGACTCGCTGCTGCTCGATTGGATCGGCCAGCGGCATGCAGCACCGCGCGGAACCGCTCTTCTAAGAACTGGTTGCGCTGGCGTAGCCGCTTGACCTCGTTCAGCGTACCGGATACGGACGTCCGCAGCGTCTTGGAGCCTCCACTCACCACCTCCGAGACGATAGCGCTGTTGCTGACCCCGCTTATGCCGATCGATGGCTCGCTCATCGACAGCGCCTTGTTCGCTGTCATGGACTTGGCACTTGTAAGCACCGTCTTCTCGAGGTCGGCGCGAAGCGCATCACACACGTCCACGAGCTGCTTCTTCTCCACTCGGAACAGGCGGTTCTGCTGCTTGTGACGGTACTCGGACGCGATCATCTTGCGGATCTGCACCTGCAAGCCCTCGACCTGCCCCTCCAGCTCCTCGATCTTGGCGCGGTAGAGGTCGACGAGGTACGGGTGGTCGTTTGCCGACTGGAGCCTCCCCCGAGCTTTCCCAGCAGCCCCGAGAGCATTCAGGTCGTTTGGGCGAGTGTCTACTTCAGCAGATTGCCCCGCAGGTCTCACACTACTGCCGAAGTTGGCGCAGCTCGCGACGCGCGTCAGTTTCCCGGGCGACAGAAGCTGCGCAGACGAAGTCGACTTGTGCTTCTGCAGCGCCGAGAACAGCTTGCCGTACTCGTCCTTCATTTGCTGGACGAGGGCCTCGCGCTCCTTGAGCGCTCCACGGGTCCGCAGCAGCTCGGCGTCGCTCTCAGCCAGCTTGTGCTTGAGCTCAGTCGCGAGGTCATTCAGCCTCTGCTCTTCCTTCTCAAGCTTGACGTAGTTCTGCGTCTGCGTGCTTTGCCGGTAGCCCACGATTTGCTTGTGCAGCCGCTGCACTTCATTGCGCAACTCCTCGCGCACCGCCTCCGCCTTGTCCAGCTTGGTTTCGTACTCCCGGAGCGCTCGTCGCAGCTTGTGGTTCTCCGCAGGCGTGTTCCCGACCAGATCGCCTCCAATGACGCTGCCGCAACGCTGAATGGGGGCGGTGGACGCCACGACGGATGCAACCGGCTCAGAAGACGCGCCTTGAGGGGGCTTGTCGCTCTCGCCTCGGCTCTTGAGCTGCACCAGGAGCTGATCGTTCGAGTCTTTCAACGCTTGCAGCTGTGTCATGTGCCACAGCGCAACGCGAGTCAGAACCACCAGCCAGTCAGCTACTTGAAAGAATCCCGAAACGCACTTGCTGTTCCTGTTGCTCGGTGGCATCCTGCGCGTCCTGAAGCTGCTCTCGCGTCTGTGCAAGCTGTGCGCGGGCCTTATCGAGGAATGATCGGTGCTGCTTGGCTAGGCGAGCCTTCTCGGCCTCAGAGGTCGCCACCTGCCGCTCAAGCACCGCCATTTGCTCTCTCAGCGCGGCGGTGGCGGCCTCCAGCTGTCGGACCTCGTCCCGCGCACTCTGTTCACGCCTAGAGATTGTCGTCAACATTACGATACGAGTGGCCGCGTCATCGAGAAAGAAGGCCGTACACTTGGCTGCGCGACGCCATGGCCGACACGTTCTGCGCCACTTGTCGCTGCTGCTGATCCAGCGTCGCGAACTGCACGCGCAGGTGCGTACGCAGAGCGTTGAGCAGCGACATGGGGTCTCCCTCGGCCTTTTTGAGCAAGTTCTCCTTCCACCGGCTGCGACGGAAGGCCGCCTCATGGTCTGCAAGCCCGCCGTCGGCCTGTGCATCCGTCTCCACCGAGCCCGTGCGCTCCATCACCTCGGCAAAGACGTCGACCAGCGCCGCCTCGAGGCGGTTGAGGCGTTTGACCTTGACCAGCGCTGTCTGCAAGCGGTCCGCGAGGTGCTTGGTCTGCGGCGCGGGGGACAGCACACGAGTGTAAGCTGGATCACACTCCGAGGCAGGGACGCAAAGCAGCGAATCTACCTCATTGGCGATGAGCACGCCAGAGGGCGACTCTGCAGACGGAGGAGCTGCTTCCATGGCAGGTGAGCTCGGTCTCTCGAGAGCCCCTGCGCATGCGTCAAACGCAGCGGGCAAAGACACCACCTTCGTCACTCCAGAGACGTCCGAAAGCACAGCATGGCACTCCAAAACAACTAATAATAGCGACAACAAAGCACTTGATGCGACGGAAATGAGCCCTTCTCTGGTTGAGGTCCATGCAATTTCCAGACTATGCCATCAGCAAACCCCACTGCAACAAGCCACTCCTGCCATGAGCGTGTCGACTGCACCAGCCTACAGCTTTGATGGGCCTTGTTGCGGGAGAACTCCGTAAGGAACACCGACTCGGATAGAGGACTGCTCCATCGAGCGGCGCAGAACCCCACAGCTTGGAGTCTCGGGCGATGCACTCGTGGTTGGAGCCCCGCTCCAAATGTAGTTCGAGACGGTGGGAACCGCCATGCCAACAGCGGCCACCCCAAGCGCGACGGGCACAATCACACCGCCCGGGACGGCACTGAGTGCGCCGATGCTCTGGAGTACGGCAACAGTGCTGCCGCTGCTGATGGCGCCACCCGCTGCCGTTGCAGCAGACGACATCATCCCTGCCGCTACAGACCCAGCCGTGATGCCTGTGGCCGTGAACCCGACTGCGTGGACGACAGGGACGGTAGCTGCCACTGCTGCGGTACCTGTTGCGGCGCCGGTAACAGCGCCAATGACCGCAGTCGTGGTCGGGAGACTCGACTGCGCCGCGTTGGTCAACCATGACCCATGCACACTCAAGTAACCCCAAGCCCCTGAAATGAAAGTTGGAGCCGCATTCCGGATAGACTCTACCCCGACAGAGATGGCCGACGCTGCACTTGAGAAGGCATTCTTCTCGATGGTCTTTGCTGCTTCCAGTTGGCCTGGGAACGAACGCGCAGTCGAGTCGGTTGTCGGCGGAAGCTCCATCTCGTGCTCAATGGAGACGCAGTTCGAGAATGGAAATGACCCGGATTCCCCCGGTAAAACTTGAACGGCGAGAGAAGAGAGCATGAAACCTGGCAGAGCGGATGCTATTGCGTGCCCAAATTGTATGGAGGGTCGCAGGTAATAGCATCTGGGCACACACAACACAACCTGTTTCACGCGAGGGTACGCAG
>JAADYB010000434.1:0-20804 GCA_023338075.1 Phytopythium litorale
GCGAATGCGGCACCCACTCCGCCGGGCACGACGGCCCTGGGATCTTTTCTTCGCTTCCCGGGTCTCGGGGCGTTGCAACAATTGATCCGCCTGGACGACGAGGCCTGTTGAAGCCGGAAGCTGATTCGGCGCTCGCCGGGTTTGCCCAAAGCCGCCGAAAGTGATCGGCGGCGAATTTTCAGGCTCTGGGACACGAGGCGGCCATTATCGGCGCGCGCCAGGAAGCTGCAAGCATTGCGGATCGGTGCGGCAAGCACGGCGTGGACCGTGCGGAGGCTGGGCCGGCGAGAAAATCAGCGTGCGCATGTCGGAGGAGCCGAGCCACTTTGCGTTGCGACATGGGTATACTTTTGAATGGCGAGAGTGGCACCGATGGCACCGACGGCGCATAGTTTGTTGAAGTGAGAGGACTTCGGGGCGATCTTGAAGTGCTTGAAGTGCGCGTTCGTGGCCCATAACACGTGGAGGCGCAGCTGGTTTGATATGACACAACCGAAATGGCGTCCGCCTTGCATCCCATGACTCGAGCTGCTGGGGACCGGATTTCGCCGCGTTGGGCCGCCCGCCGGGGATTCCCAGTGGGGAGGCGCGTGCCGCGAACGCGAGCGGAACGGCGACCCGCGAGAAGCCGCTGATTTGGGACAAGGGGTCTGTCATCCTCGGCGGTTCAACCCAGATCGGCGCCCGACTGGCGGGTGCCAGGCTGTCAGTCTGTCAGCCGGTCACCTGACCGGGTCAAGCCGCGTCCGGACTCCGGGCTCCGGAGGAGAGGAGGGGGTGGGTGGCGGCGGCCTCAAAGCCACGAGCGCGGTGTTTCGTGGATTTTCCTTCTGCTTCTGAGTTCTTGTTACTCACCGGAGCAACCCCGTGCGGCGCTGACCACCGCGGCGGGTTTCGTGGCGAGTGCGGGCCGCGAAAGCAGGGCGGGCTGGAGCCCACACTGGTCGCCTCGCTCGAGGCGCCGAAATGCGCTCGGAGCCACGCGGCCAGGGAGCCAGCAGAGGGAGAGAGGAGACCATGGGCTCGTTCCTTTTCCCCGTCCGTCCGTCCGTCCGTCCGTCCGTCGTGCACTTGCGCCGTGTTACTGCCGCCTGTGCCGGCCTCGACCGGTCCGCGCGCGCCTAATCAAGCCGACTCGGGGAAGAGAACGCGTTGCCGTGGCAGACTGATCTTCTTCCATCGAATCCATCCACACGGCCGCACGGTCTCCGATGTGCTCCGAGCGCGGATTGGCTGAAAGGCGGCCCGAACGTCTCGACTCGGGTCGTGATTGGTCCCCGCGCCTAGGTCTGAGTTGCGGCGCTTTCGGCGGAGGAGGATCCGTTTTTTCGACCTGAATAAGAACAGAAAAAGGGGAGGGTCTCATTTCGCCCTCCATTCTCCAAGTCGTCCGCCAGGCGGAACAAGAGTGATGGTCTCAAAAGGGATGCGTTCTTATCCTCTCCTTTGAAGTTCACTTGTCTTGCGGATTGTATGCATGGTTGCGGAAACAGCCAACATCCGTTGGCTCCATTTTTGCAAAAAATCAACAACCGCATTATTGGCGTCTCAGAGTGCCAAATTTGTCGCCAGTTGTCCGTCCAGCGCTCCGCCGGCCTCCCACCTCGGGCCGAGGCCCGCGCCATGGCCGAGCCGCTCGGTCGGGCCACTCCCGCCCGCACCGTGCGCTCGGTCATGCCACTTCGTGGCGGGTGGCTGGCCACATCCTGTCCGTGACACGGACTAAGACGCGTGCCGTACTGTACCCGTCCCCGCGACGACGCGACGACGCGACGACACCGCGCAGTCTCCGTTTGCATTTCGACGGTTTTGGCGGCTCGTGATTGGGCCGCGGACCGAATCAGCGCCGCCCTTGCGTCCGGAGAAAGAAGCGGCCCGTCCGCACCGACCGCCGCGGCAGCCATGCAATCGCGCGCCTTCCACCCTTTTCGATGCAATTCGCCGCTTGACGCTCACCTGCTCCATCATCTGGCCGCCAAAAACACAGAAGCGCCGTTTCAGGGACGGACCGGGCCGCGCCGGCCGGCCGGCCCGTCCGCAGCGGATCCCGAGTCCCGCTTGGCTCATTCCGCAACTCGCCGCGCCTCGGACACGTCCCCACCGCACGCACAGTACTCGTCATGAGCTCGACCGTGCTCCCGTCCTACGCGGCCACCTTCTCGCCGGCGGCCGGCGCGCTGCGGCCGCTGCACCTCTCGGGGCTCGCGCCCGTCTACCAGTCACCGCCCTACGCGTCCTCGTCCGCGGACGCCAAGTGGTCCGCGAGCCTCGCGCCGTCCGTGTCGCCCGCCGGCTCGCGTCCGCAGCCGCCGCCGTCGCCGGCGACCAAGAAGACGCGCAAGTCGCGTGTCGTGTTCGACTTCTCGACCGAGGAGATGGCCAAGTACTTCCACATGTCCCAGCGCGAGGCCGCGGCGCAGCTCGGCGTGGCCACCGTCACCATCAAGCGCAACTGCCGCCGCCTGGGCATCGTCTGGCCCTACCGGCTGCTCAAGGCCAAGAAGCTGCCGCCGGCCGCGTCCGCCGCCGGCTGCAACTCGCCCGGCAGCGCCAGCGACTCGTCCACCGGCCGCTGGCGCGCCATCTCGCGCGAGCAGGCGCGCCAGATCCGCGAGGAGCGTGCCCGGGCCCGCGCGCAGGCCAAGCGCAACCTGTCGGTCGTGTCGGCCGCCACGGCCATGACCATGCTCGGCCGCGCCGCCGACGCATCGGCCTGCTCCCCGGCCACCGCGAGCCTGACGGCCGCCGGCCGCGCCTTCGCGCGCCTGCCGCTCGAGTGCATGGCCGAGAACCCGCGCGTGTAGAGCGCGTCGCGGGCCGTATTTTTTTATCGCAGCCGCCGCCCCGGCTGGCGCTGCGCGTGCGTGCCGTCCCCGTAGAGCCCCAGGCCGCGTGCATTCCTGTGTAGACGCCCCCTGTACCAACATGAACACCGATCCGCCTTCCATAGACCGCTCGAGTCCCTTGTGCTTGTCGCCGTCTTGTGCTCTCGGGGGGCTGGCGTCCGACGCCGCAAGGCCGCCGCAAGGCCGCCCTTGTTGTCGACTCGGTTGAGCAAGCGCGTCAACGTGTAGAGCAGGCGGGCGGACGTGTAGAGCGAGTGAGCCAACGTGTAGAGCGGCCGACAGACTAAGATCTGCACGTCACCCGTGGCGCTCGTCGTGCGGTCGTCGTTTCGTTCGAATTTCGAGCTCCCAGCAACTTCAAGGATGTTTTTTAGAGCTTTTCGGAATAAGAAGCGGATCTTGCAGACTCCTCCAAAGGGCATCAGGTCGTCGCGCGCGCTGGCGGTCTGGCGGTCTGGCGGTCTGGCGGTCTGGAGGTCTGGAGGTCTGGAGGTCTGGAGGTCTGGAGGTCTGGAAGTTGCCTGCGCCTTCATGGGGCCAAGTCAAGGTGCGTGCTCCTGGCAGCTTGTCAACTGGCTGGTGCCGAGAAGGAGAAGCTTCGTGGCCGTCGACAAAGCGGACGGACACGTCGATGGGTGCGCTAGCGAGCGGGCGGGAGCGTCGTCAATCGAGTGCGAAGGGAGTGAAGACGAGTTGTCCGGTTGATGCTCGACGCCGCTTCCAAGTCGAAACTACGTAGAGCTACCTACTCCTGCTTCCATCAATACATGCATGGCCGATCATGGAGGCGATTCGACTCGTGCCTCGTTCTGGTGACGTTCACAGCATCTCACCGGGCGTGAGAACTCATGCGGTGCGCGATGAAGCAGCGGACGGGGACCCGGTCTCTGCTCTGCGTGAAATGGACAGCGACGCCATCTCGTCCACCAGCACATCCTCCATAGCTTGAGAGAACTCGGTCGCCTCGGCCGCTGCTGTGGTCACGATCTCTCGCAGATACTCGTCCAGCCGTGCGCTTGTCCGGGCGGACGGTGGCGAATGATACGACCGCGACCGCGTGTAGAACTCAAAGATGGTGCCAGGGGACTGACCGTCCGCGCCGCCTGGGAACTCTCTCGCGGTACCCCACCCTTCGTCCAGGAAGCTCGCGCCGGTCGAGGAGGAGGCAGAGGCGCTCGCTGTCGTCGCAGGAACCTCCCTCGAGAGTCCACACCACACCAACAGCCAGCGGCCCTTGTCCTCTACAGCCTTGGACACGGATATGCTCTCGTACTGCACCGCCGCGTTCACTACGCCGGCGAACTGGAACTTGGTCGCGAACTCGAATGGCGAGCCTGGGAACGCCACCACGACTGGCTCGCACTCTCTTTCAAACAGGATCGGCATCGCCTTGTGCATGGCGTAGACTGCGTCCGCGAGGCCGAAGGGGACGGCCTGCGTCTCTGCGAACTCGACGTACTCGACTCCTGAATGGCAGTCCCGTCGATGGCCGTGTCGAATGCTGTGGTCCATGCCTGGCCCAAGCTCCGGTATCGCGGCAGCGCCAAGGATCTCGTCAGCGCAGGCGAGCATGCAGCCCAGTTGTCCGCGCCAAGCATCGATGAGGCCCCGCTCGGCGTCATCCAGAGCCACGACGGGCTTCCGCGGTCGAGCGGACAGGAGTGCCAACGACCGCGCTGGCGGGAGGGCTGCCACTCGCGACCGCAGCGTGTCGACCAACTCGAGCGCAAGGCCGCGGTGCTGGCGGATCTGAGCGCGCAGCAGTCGGTTGAGCGCCTCGGCTTCCTGCCGCCGCTGGAGCTGGCGGAGCGCGACGCCTCGCCAGCCGGTCACCGTGCCGGTCGTCTTGGGCCCACGCGACTGCAGACCGACGAGCTGGTCTGCGAGAGAAGCCGCGAGCGCGTGCAGCTCGCGCCGCGTGGCCTTCTTCCTCTCTCGGTACGCGCGCTGCCGAGACACGAGCGTGTCTTCTCGCGGAGCCGCGTCTTCCTCGGAAACCTCCGTGCCGTTGGCTCCGCCGCCGAGGAAGCCGTCGGCGTCGCTCGTCGTGCCGCTCTGGAGGCTCGGGCGCCAGTCCGCGTCCGGCAGCGGCAGCCCGTCGAGCGGGTCGGCAGCCAGCGGCGCGTCGATCTCGAGCAGGAAGGACGCGAGCGCGTCCAGGGACGCGGACGCCTCAGGGAGCCCCCGCTCGTCGCACATGTCGTCGGAGACTTGCGGAGTGTTGGTGTGACAACGACGGGGGTGGGCGGACGGCATGGGACCCGCGGCTCGACGCGGTGGACGCCTGTGGGCATGAGGGCCCGCGGGTAGAAGGCGGTCGGGAGAGGAGCGAGGTGATCAGCTGTGGTCGGGGAGGTGGAGAGCCCGCGGCATGTCCGACATGGCGAGAGGAGGACACTTCAGATGGCACTAGATGACGCGGAGAAGAGTTCGTTGGGGACTCGCGTTGATCACACAAATGGGTCTGCCTACGGCTACACGTTCATGCGCTCCATCTCGGGGATGCGCGAGACGCTGCGGCAAAAGAGCACCTGCGCGGCCACCTCGATGTCCAGGCGCGCCTTCTTCTCGCGCATGAGCTGCCCCACGTTGGTGAACGCCTCGCGGAACGACACGGACACGGCACTCATGCACAGGTAGCGCTTGGCCAGCCGCGCGAGCAGCGGCAGCGCGCGCCGGTAGCGGCCCCACCACGCCAGCGGGTCGCTCTCGCCCTCATTGGCCGCCGGCAGCGACGGCGAGTCCAGGAACTGCTGCGTCTGCAGGCGCAGCGCCTCGCGGTCGGACGCCGGCGGGTCCTCCAGCGGGAAGAACTCATGCAGCAGCGACGGAGTCGCGCGCGTCGCAGTCGTCGAAGCGGCCGCCACTGGGCGGGAGGCCGACACGGACGAGCTGTTCGAGGTGGCGGTGGCGGTCGCCGAGGCGCTTCCAGCTGGAGGACCCACGGCCTTGTCGCCGTTGGCGCTGCCGCTCGCCAGCTTCTTCCCGTGGTCCTCCTCCTCGCTGGCGCTCTTGTGGTCCCCGCTGCTTGCTGCCGCCGAGTCGCCCACCAGTTCGCTGTGCAGTAGCAGCAGCAACTCGGCAAGCCGGTCGCGCTCGCCCGCCGGGAGGAACGGCAGCGCCTTGAAGCGTGGGTCCAGCAGGCACGCCATGTGCGCAGAGGCCGGCGCGTGCGCTCCCGAGGAGCACAGCTCGAGCTTGAGGCTGCCGGCGATCGCGTTGCGGACGGCCGCCGCGACCGAGTTGTCGATCCACTGCGCGGCGTCCCCGAGGTGCTTGCGCAGACTGTGGAGCACGGGCGCGACGATCGACAGCGTGGGGAAGTCGAGCTCCGAGACCTGGACGACGCCCTCGACGGGCTCCAGCAGCCGCGCGAGCTGCTTGAGTGTCGCCCACTCGTCGCGCGACAGCTCGCAGCACACGAAGCGTAACTGCATCGGCCGCCGCGCCGCGCTCGTGTCCGACTCGAGCCCCGTCTTGTACAGCAGCAGCATGGGCTCCAGCTCCACGATGCGGCAGATCATGGCGATCGTCGAGTTCCACCGGTCCTCAAAGTCGCAGATGACCGGCAGCGGCTGGACTGGCGGCGCGCTCCAGCCCCCGCTGTTCGCGCCACTCCCACCGGCGCCGTTGCTCGCGCTGCTGGCTGCGTTTGCTGCTTGTTCGTCAGCTTGGCGACTGTTTCCGCCGTCGTTGTCTCCCTTGTCGCTCGCCGAGTCGTCGCTCGCCGTGCTGCTGTCGTCGGGGTGTCCGTCATTGCCTTCACCGTCGACGTGATTGACGACACCCGCTGCTTCTCCGTCATCGCCCGTCGCACCGGTGCCTGTCGTCGTCGTGGCAGACCCAGACGTAGAAGCGGACGCCGAGGAAGCCGCTGCGGACGCCGAGTTGGCCGTGCTGGCCTCGGCCATCCGCCTCTGCAGCGAGAGGAAGATCTGGTACTCGGACGGGTTCTGGATAAAATAGGACACGTAGTTCCGGCAGCGCCGGATGAGCGGCGCACACTTGTGCAGACCCGCCGTCACGGCCGCGTCGAGCGCGTGGACGAAGCAGTCGACCACCGCGAGCGCCGGGAACTCGTCGTGGATCTGGGACTGCATGTTGCCGTCCGTGACCATCGTGAGCGCCGCCACTTTGGCCGCGGGGATGTCCCACTTGTCCATCACGTCTCGCAGCAGCGCGATCGTGTTGACGCTCTCGTCCAGCGGCAGCACGTAGACCTCGAGCACGCAGTCGCGGCGGCTGAAGCCCGGCGAGATCCAGTGGCCGCTCACGGTCAGCACGTTCTGCCCAAACACCGAGGTCCAGTTGTCCAGCGACAGCGACAACACGTCCACCTCGGCCAGCACGTCCTTGAGCATCTCGCGCTGCGAGTAGTACAGATTCGCCAGCGCGCGCTTGATGGCGTCTTCAGACGGCAGCGTCGGGTAGCTCAGCCCGAAGCTCGGGTAGTACTCGTTGTTGCCGTAGAGCAGCAGGTTGAGCTCGCTGCCCATGTGCGAGACGTCGAGCGGCTCGAACTGGGCGATCAGGTACTTGAGAAGCCGGTGGGTCAGCAGCTTCTGGTTGGTCGCGTTCGTCGTGGACGTCGCGCCGAGGCCGCCGCCGCCCCCGCCGAGCATCATCATGCTCGTGTTGAGGTTCATGCTGTTGAAGTTGAACGCGCTCAGACTGCTGGCGCTCGTGGTGCCGCCGCCGTTGCTGTTGCTGTAGCTGTTGCTGCGGCGACTCCGGGACGAGCCCGAGCCGCCGCCGCTGCTCGTCGCGACCCCATTCCCACCCGAGCCGGCGCCGACCGACGTCGCCGCGGGGGTCATCGCGCTGCCGAGCAGCGTCGAGTAGTCGAAGAAGCGCTGCTCGAGCCCGAGCTCCATCGCCGCGTCGCCGAGCTCGAACGTGGCCGGGAACGCGAGCGGCACGCCGTTGGACGCGCTGGATCCCGGGAGGTTGACGAACGCCGAGGGGTCGAACTCGCCGTCCGCAACGGTCGACGCGGGCGTGTCCAGCAGCCCGGCGGTCGCCGCCGAGCCCGCGTGCAGCTTCCTCCGCTTGCTCGACGAGGACGAGGGCGTCGAGCCCGCGGCCAGGAGGTTGGTGGACGAGGACGACGAGGCGCCGGCACTCGCCTTGCGCCGCGAGTTGCGCAGCTCGAGCACCTGCTGCCGCTGGCGACTGGCCTCGGCAGGCGACAAGCCGCCCCCAGCGAGCGCGGCGGCGGCGTCTGGCGGCAGCAGCCCGCTGACGCTCGCGTGGAGCAGCCCCGCGTGCTGGTGCGGGCCCGTGAGCGCCACGACGGGCGTCGTCACGTGGTGGTGGTGGATCTGCTGCTGTTGCTGCTGCTGCTGCTGCTGCTGGGCGTGCGCGCGGTGCTTGCGCGGGTACTCGTAGTCGGCCGCGCTCTTGCCGGGCGCGTACTTCTGGTGCTTCTTGCGCAGGTGCCGGTTCATGGTGCTTGTGCCGCCCGAGTAGGCGAAGCGCGTGGCCTGGTCCGGGCACAGCGTGCACACGACGAACTTGCCCGTCGCGTCCTTGACGAAGTAGTCCCAGATGAAGGACGGCAGCATCATGCTCGCCTCGCCCTTGTCTCCGCCGCGGCCTGCCGCCCGCTCCGCGCGTCTCCGCCCCGCCGTCGCCGGCGACGCCACCGCGACCGGAGCTGCAGCCGCCACGCCCGCCGGTCGCCCGCCGTCGCTGCTGCTGCTGGCCGACGCGCTCAGGCCGGCCGCGTGCTCGTCCGCATGGCGCGCGGCCTCGTCCGGCGCGTGCGGCTCCTCCTCCTCGGCCACAGGCTCCACATCCACGGGCTCGTCGTCCGCAGGGGCCTCGTCCGCAGGCTCGTCGTCCGCAGGGCCCGGGACGTCCGCTTCAACGTCGCCGGCGGCCGGTTCCAGTGGGACTGGGACTTGCATGAGTGCGTCGTCCATGCTCGGGCTCGGCCGGTCACGGCGTTATTTTTGACCGGTTACTGCCGCCGCGGGTTTCACGGGGAAAATGTATGGGCCGCACGAAGCAGGGGAGTGGTGGTGGCGAACCGCGGGTTCACGGGTTCACGGGCGGACGGGTTGCAGTGAATCGGAAATCTGATGAACCCAACCCGACCCGACCCGACCCGGGGAATTTCGCGAGGTGCACCACTCGACTGACACGAACACTTCAACCTCGAAGGAAACAGCATTCGGTCTCGCTCGGCGCCAGCCATGCGGCCGGTTCAAGAGCGCGCGGGGCGCGAGAGGCAACGGCGGCGAGGCCGTGCAGCGCGCTGTGAGGGGGGACGAGGCCGAGCAGCCGGGCGGTCTGGAAGCTGCACTCGTGCTGCCGACGTTGGATCTGACGAGCGGCCGTGTGGATCTCGCAGGCGCTTGCGAGCGCGAGCAGCGATGATGGGGACGGGCACGTCGAGGTTCCGTCCGCCAGTCGCTTGCGCTGTGCCTGCGGGTTAGGAAGAGCCTTCACGAATGGCGGCGTGCTGTCTTGCTCGAGGTGGGCAGAGCGAATGATGCGACGGTGCTCGTCGACCAGGGCCCGCATCTTGGACGCCTTCGTCTTGAACCTGGCTGGAGATATCTGTGCCGAGTCGCCGAGTTGGTCTGCGGTGTCGGTCGACGCGCGTAGCGACCTGCTCGCGCAGTTGTCAACGAGGGACACTTGCCGCCGGTGCCGACTCCCATCGCTCTCGAGCTCAGTCGGCGGACTCCTCGCCGCCCGGAGGTCTGCGATTCGGCGCTCCACCGACGAGAGCTGGCGGTACGGCCACTTGAGGATGCCGTGCCGGCGGCAGATTCGCTTGAGCGCGGCCTCACAGACCCCCAGTCGTTGCGCCGCCTGGCCATTGGCGACCACACGCACGGTCAGCGCTCACACAACACGCATTCAAGGTCGCGCCTCCGCTCACCTGCTTCAGTGGGAGGTGGTAGATCGTCTGGAGCTGGCGGAGAGAGAAGTGCAGCCGACGCCGCTGCCGAAGGCCGAGCCGCCCGCAGTCGCTACCAGCGGTGGGCATGACAATCGCGCGCCGCCTCCGCCGTGCGCGACACACCAGGAGAAACGGAATGCGCGCCATGCCGCCCTGCTTGACTGTATGGAGCCGACGGAGGGCCGCGTTGCCGGCGCCGGGAACAAGAAAAAAGGGCGCGAAAACGCGGCAAGCCCGGCGCGACTTCAACGCGCATAACCTCTGCGTAACCTCTGGACTCGCGATACAACCCGCGACTTCGCCAGCGCGTCCGTCGTGGCACGCGTTGAAGCCACTTCATCTTCAATCAGGCAAGGCACGTCCGCCACGGCAAAAGGTACCCTGGACTTTGTACCCTGTACTTTGGACCCTGTACCGTTCCACCTCGCGGTTCACTCGTCCGAACCGGTCCCAACGACGTGTGAACCGTATCACTCGGGGGATAGAGAAGCGCTCTGACGTCGCTTCTCATACGTCGGCGCCTTTGTCCTTTCGCCATTCAGCCGCGGACCAGTCGCCGGGCAGAAGTGAAGTGGGTGTCGGGTCGAGAGAACCCCCAGAGCCAGAGCAGTCATGTCGGTGGGTGTCTGCGCCTGCTGCGCGCATGGGCGACGGCGGCGGTTCTCACGCAGACCCTGGCTGTGTGTGTGTGTGTATGTGTGTGATTTGACTTGACTTGATGCCACTTTCCGGATGCCAGACGGACGCGCGGCGCTGCATCCGGCTGGCGGACGACGCGGCGTTCGACAAGGAGCAGTTCCTGGTGCCGCACCACTACCAGGCGCTGGTCGAGTCGGTGCTGATCCCGTCGGGGCTCATCAGCGACCGCGTCGAGAAGCTGGCGCGCGACATCCGCAACGACTACGAGGGCAAGACGCTGCACCTGCTGTGCGTGCTCAAGGGCGGCAGCGCCTTCTTCCACGACCTCGTGGCCAAGCTGCGGCTCTTCCACAAGTACAACAAGTGCGACTACGTGCCGTTCACGTTCGACTTTATCAAGGTCAAGAGCTACGACGGCACGCAGAGCACGGGCAAGGTCCAGATCTCCGGCGCCGACCTGGCCAAGTTCCGCGGCAAGAACCTGCTGCTCGTCGAGGACATCATTGACACGGGCAAGACCATGTCCGAGCTCGTGCCGTACCTCCAGCAGTTCGGCCCCGAGTCCGTGCGCGTCGCGAGCCTGCTCGAGAAGCGCAACCCGGCGAGCTGCGGCTTCCTGGCCGACTACGTTGGCTTCAACATCCCCGACAAGTTCGTGATCGGCTACTGCCTCGACTACAACGAGATCTTCCGGGACCTGGACCACATCTGCATCATCAACGAGGCCGGCATTGCCAAGTTCGCCTCCAGCTCGTAGAGCCAGCGGCTGGCCCGGGGCTCACTCAGCGCAGCTCCCTGCTCTAGTAGAGGATGTCGGTCAGGGGGTCAGGCGACCGAGAGGGAATGAATGGCCCTGGCGGGGTGTAACTGTGTGATTGCCGTGTGTTTCCCTGCCGAGGTGGAATGTACCCCGCGACGCCAGCTCGTCTTGGACCATGAGGATCACGTCGACGCCCTGCGCGCCTATCACTTGCTCTCGAACTGCTCCGGCGTCAAGGTGCGGATCGTGAGTCCGTGCATGCCCTTGATCTCCTCCTTGAGCACCTGCGGGCGAGCGCAGATGGCACGAGTCAGCGCGCTGGACGCCACAGGACCGGTTCACTCCGCCGACCCGCACCTCGTTCACCATGCGGTGCTGCTTGACGCGCGTCTGCCCCACGAACTGGGGGGACACGACCTCCACGTCGAACATGGACCCGCAGCCGCCCGACACGTCCGTCACCTTGACGTGCACCGCCTCCAGCTGCGCCACCAGCGCCGCGTGCATCGTGCGCTCCGCCTCCGACCCGCCCGCGCTGACGCTCAAGAGTCGCGCGGCCGCCCCCGTCGCCGCCGCCGCGCGCGCCGCCGCCATCCGTCGCCCGACCGCTGCCAGCATCTTGGTCACTGTTCCTCCGGTGGTGGCTGTCGAGTGGGGTTACGCAACAGGCCGGGGGGTACGGTGCTCGCCTCGCCCCGCTTTTCCACGAATCAAACAGTGCCAGGTATCGTATCCTCGCGCTGATTCGTCCAAACCGCGCAAGCCTCCGCTTTGTATGCCGATATGGATCCTCCCCGCATCAGACTTCAGTGCAACGCCACATCAGCACCAGCAACCTCTGGGCCATCACCGTCACCTCCGGCCGCCGCCTGCAGCTCCCCAACGTCCCGCCCGCCTGCCCGTCGCTAGTGTCCGGCCCGCTGGTTGCGCCCGCAATGCACTTCTGCAGCGGCCCGCCGCGCTCGTTCGCGCCGCCGGCGGGCGAGGCCGCGGACGCGGTGGCCGTGGCGCTGCACCCGTCGGCGCTCGTGTTCGCGCGCGTGTCGGCGGCGCTCGTGACGCTCTGGGCCGCGCCGGACCTGGCCCTGGGCGGCCAGCGCCTGCTCGCCAGCTGCGCGCGCGGCCAGGCTCAGCCCCGGGCCGAGGCCGGAGAGGAGGAGCCGGCCGCGCTGCGCGTCGACGGCCAGCACGTGGCCAGGGACGACGGCTGCGCGGGCCTGCGCGCGCTGTGCGCCGTCTGGCTGGCCGGCGACCGGCTCGCGGTGGTGCGCCAGAGCGCCGCGACGGCCGAGTTCTACGCGTTCGACGGGCTGCGCGCGCTGCTAGACGCCGCCGCCTCGCCACACACGAGCGCGCTGCACGCCGAGGGCGGGGGCAACAGCTTCAAGGCGGCCGTGGCGGGGACCGAGGCCGCCCCGGCGTCGCAGGACCCCGCGAGCCCGGACGCAGCATCCTCCAAGGGCGACGTAGCCAGCACGATCCTGCGCGGCGCACTCGTGGAGGAGTACAGCCTGAACCAGGACGCCGCGTCCACGGACGACGTGGCGACGTCTGCCAGCGGCATCCCCGGCAGCAGGTACCTGTTCGTCGGCATGGCCAGCGGGCTGATCACGGTCGTGGAGGTCGCGGCGGCCGACGGCAAGGGCGGTGCCGACTCGTCCTGGTTCGCGTCCAGCGACAGCGGCACCAAGATCTGGAAGATCGATGTGCTGCCTCACCTCTTGGCACGCGTTGCCGAGGAGGACACGCCGGATGCCAGTCGAGCGTCGGCGAGTGGAGAGACAGCCCCGCCCTCGTGCTATGCGCTGTCGTGCGCATCGGCCGACCCGCCTGCGCACGTCTCGTCCATGTATTTGGTGGCGTGCTTCGAGGGCGGTAAGTGCTTCATCATGCTGCTCTCGCCGCTGGTCAAGTCCATCGAGCAGCTGCTGTCGCTCGTCAACACGGAGCGGGAGCCAGACGCGTCGAGCTGCTTCGGGCGGTGCACGACGGCGAAGCTGGACGGCAATGGCTCGCGCCTCGCGCTTGGCTGGTCCGATGGCGGTGTGTCGCTGTTCCAGTTGGCGCTGCAGAGGATACAAGAGCGCAACAGCAGTGGCCAGAAGGCGTCATCGACTCCGCTGCCGCCAGCAACGCTAACGCTCGAGCCAATCCGAGAGCTGAGCTTGGCCGCGTGGGGGTATGGTCGTGAAGACGTGGGCGGCGTCACCAGTCTGGCCTGGTCGGACGACTCGCGCAGCGTTGCGGTCGGATACGAGCTGAGAGGCTTCTCGCTCTTCTCCACGGACGGGTGCCGGCTCATGTCGACGCTGCCGCAGCACAACCAGCCGCGGCCCGAAGGAATGGATGCGCGCAGCATGAAGGAAGCGTGCGCCTTTGGCGTTGTCGATCTGCTGTGGACGCGCGACAGCTTTAGCCTCGTTGTCGTCCCGCGCGGACGTCAGCGGACGCTGACTGTGCCAGTCGCAGCGCAAGGGAAGCAACGAGAAGACGATGGCGCGAGCACAATCGAAGCCGAACAGCTTGATCCGACGCAGCTATACCAAGAATACTCGGTCGAGCTGCTGAAGGATGAAGATGGACTGTGTCTGTCGCTCTCCGGGGCCCCCAGTCGCTGTGGAGTCTGGGTGCGAAGCGAGAGCAGCTTCACGCAGCGCGCGAAGACCGGCGGAGTCGGCCCCGCCGAGGCGTCAGGCATGATCCATGGCGGCGATCTGCTTGTGGGTGTGAACGGCGACCTCGACGTGGTTAACCTCGCGTTCGAAGACATCATCCACGTGCTCAAAGACCTGCCCGTGGACGAGAAGGCGACACTGACGTTCCTGCGAATCAACTGGGACCTCGTGTTTCCGCTCGCGGTGGATGCGCTTGCGTCCGGCGAGTTCTTGAGTGCGAACGGGATCCAGCTCCTGGCCGACGAAGACCTCTGCATTCGAGAGTATGGGCTTCGGCAGCAGGCGCTTCAGGGCGACTGCGACACGGAGGAGCGGCCGCCGCTCTTGGAGTTCGAGCGCCGCGCCAAGTTCCACGGATGGGAAGCCATGCAGGGCACGGCGCGGTTCGTGGCCGTCCACAAGTACGTCAAGATGCTCTTCGCGCTCTTCCCAGTCTGGAGCCCCCGCCACGTCTTGAGTGTTCTCTGTGAACATGGCAACGCTGCCGCCGAGAGGCGCCGCAGCAAGCAAGACGACGCCACCCAGGATGTCGCCGAGGTCGCGGTTGAGCGTGTGGCCGTGCGAGAGCGGAACCCGGCAGCGTTCGCCGAGTTCGACTTCGCCAAGAGCATCCCACTGGCAGGAGGCAAGACATCGCAGCTTGTGCTGGTGGAGCGCGCAGCCGTGCGCTTCGTGGCGGCTCCTGCCTTGGACGACCCGTGCGCGTTGACTTCGTGCGCGAGCTGGAACGTCCCTCCCGAGTTCGCCTCCAAGTGCTGTCCGCTGCGACTCGTGGCCGTGAGTGCGAGCGGCAACCAGATCGCGGTCGCCGGCCAGCGCGGGTTCTGCCTGCTCAACCTCCTCACGGGCAAGTGGCGCATGTTCGGCAACGTGAACGACGAGCAGGACATGTCGGTGTTCGCCATGGTCTGGGTTGGCGAGGACGTGATCGTCGTCAACTTCTCGCGCGCGTCCGAGTCGCACCGCACACTGCACTTGCAGGCGTACCCGCGCAACCACTTGGATGAGGACTCGGTGCTCGACCAGCTCGAGTTTACCCGGCGGGACTACTACGACGCGAGCGGCAGCCTTAGTGATGGCGCTGGCGCAACTGCGAACGCCCACGGGTCGGTATCGGCGGCGACGGCATCGTCTGCGCATGCAGAGGCGCCGCCATCGACCAACTCGCACGTGGACGACAGCTTCTTCACCATGGAGACGGACGACTCGCAGACGCGGCTGTTCTGCGTCTCGCAGCGCGAGCTCTGGCACTTCCACATGCAGCTCGGCGGGAGCATCCGCTCGAGCGACCTGCGCATGACACTGCGTCTGAAGCGGCAGGTTCCGCTGCCATCGCGCGTGCTGGGCGACTCGCCACGGGCTTCGCGCACTCGCCACGCAGTCGCCGACTTTGCCGTGCTGCCGCGATACCTGCACATCTCGGACGCGAATGGGAAGCAGTACCGAGGCGGACGGCACCGCACGCAGAGCGACAACACGGACGACGAAGTGGACGACGGCGGCTGGTTCCTGGGGATCGTCAACATGCTGGTCGGCGGAGAAGTCCCTGACCAGTACGCTCCCGAAGAAGTCCTCCCCCGGTTCGCGTTCCTGGATGTCAGCGGAGACGTGATGGTGTGGGACCCGGAAGACCGGTCGCAGCGCCTGCTGTGCTCCAACGTGAGCAAGATGGCGCGCCTGCTCGTGTCGCCCGCCGAGTGTGCTGCGTGGCCGACGCCATGCCGACTCATGTTCGGTCTGTACGGGCCGGAGGGCATGAAGATATGGCTGCCGCTGCTGGACGGAGTGTACATGGCGCCGTCGCGCGCGTTCGACGCCGACGAGCGCCGTCTCAAGACGTTCCTCGCGTGCCACGACCCGCTGCGCGCCAAGACGTACGAGATCGAGTTCGGCACTGCGCCTGCGACTGCGGAGCTGTACGACCAGGTCGTGCGCGAGTACGGCATTGCGCTCGAGCAGTTCTCGTTCGCAAGTGCCTCGGGTTCGTCGACGGCGCTGGAGGAAGGGCCGTTCAACCTCCGCGGGTGCGTGACGACGGTGGACGACCCGCTCGCGGTCGACGGTATGCTGCGCTTCGATTCGGACGTCAAGGTCACGGGCGTGCAGCGCGCGTTCGGCCTGCTCGTGGGTCTGTCGCAGGACGTGTACGTGCCCTCGGGGGTCGCGCTGCCCTGCTACGACGTGTTTGCGCGCGTGCAGCCCGTGTTCCACAC
This sequence comes from Phytopythium litorale, assembly GCA_023338075.1. Taxonomy (NCBI): domain Eukaryota; phylum Oomycota; class Peronosporomycetes; order Pythiales; family Pythiaceae; genus Phytopythium; species Phytopythium litorale. The sequence goes on from JAADYB010000434.1 coordinate 16,047, forward strand.
GCTCTTGTGCTTGCTGGTGCAGAACGCGCAGCTGACGTGGGCGGCGCAGGTGCTCGCGGCCGTGCGCACGCACTTCGCGCTGTCTACACCGACCCAGGAGCTGTTCCTCCACTCGATGCTGGAGGCGTGCTTCGCCAAGAAGTGCAGCGAAGACAAGCTGCGCCTCGCGATCGACCTGCTGCGGCCGGCGCAGGCTCCGTCTGCGTCCTCCGCGGCGTCGACTCTCGACACCGCAGACATCGAGGAGTACTGTGAGATCGTGGCGCATGTGGCGCGCAAGAGCGAGCCCTCGCGGCTCAAGATGCTGTTCCCTGCTGCGGGGGACCCCCTCGAGCTGATGGCGAGCTGCCAGCACCGGTCGGAGCTGCGCACGGCCGCCAACTTCCTGCTCATCCTGGACGAGTGCTCGACGGCGTCGACGTCGTCGAACTCGCTGCGAGCCGCAGGCGCTGCGTCGCTCGTTGCGCAGTGCGTCGAGCACGAGGAGTGGGCCCTCGCGCAGCACGTCGTCCGGGTCGCGCGCGAGTGGGGCGGCGGCGGCGACGACGGGGAGGAGCCGGCGAAGAGCATGGAGGAGCACCTGGCTGCGCTCGCGCGCGACAACTTGGCGCGCGGCGAGTTCGAGCGCGCGGCGCGCTGTGTGGAGGAGCTGCAGGCCAAGATGCCGCCGCGGGAGCCCCCGCCGGGTCTCGACGACGAGGAGGACGCGGCGCTCGCGTACGACCGGCTCACCGCCGTGTTCATACGCAGCAACAAGCGACGGCAGCTGTGGTGAGTGCTGCGGTGTCCTGCGGCATGCGTCGACGGGAGTGGAGTTGGCTGACGGTGGCGGATGATGCGTCGTGCAGGATCCTGCTCCAGGCCGTGGCGGAGGCGCGATACGATGCGTGGGCCGCGCTCATCAAGCGCGTGATGGAGCAGTAGCGGGCGGAGCGCCACCCGCGAACCCGAGGCCTCCGAGGACAAATCCAGGCGTGTGTGCGTACTAAAGAATGGACTGACGAGGACCTCGGACCTCGGACCTCGGACCTCGGATCTCGGACAACTACTAACACCGCTGAGCCTTCCCGACACCGCTCGATCGGCCGCTCTACACGTCCGTCGGCGGGGGAAGCACCTCGTCCGGGAAGGCCTTGCGCACCAGCAGCGCGGCCACGCCGACCTGGCCGACGACGCTCTCCTCAAGCCCGTCCGCCGTGATGGGGAGCCACCGCGCGGGCGGCAGCGCCGCCTTGTCCAGCGCGTCCCGCGCGCACTCGGCCACACCGCGGGGGCCCGCGGTCTCCTCCCCGGCCAGCGGGAGCGCGGCCGAGCCCACGTACTCGCCGCCACGGCGGACGTGGAGCAGCACGCGCGGCGCGACAGCCAGTGCCGGCGGCAGCTGCAGGTCCAGACACACAACCGCGGGGCTCGCGCCGGCGGCGGCGAGCTGCACCGCGTCCTCCTGGTCACCGCACTGCACGACCACCTGCGTGGGCGTGGCACTCGGCGCGCCGGCGGCGTCGAGCACCAGGTTGCGCACGCCCTCGACGCGCACGCGCACCTGGTACGGCGCGCGCGCGTTCGTGAGCCGCAGGACGTCGCCGCTCCAGCGCTCAACCGGTCGGCCGTCCTCCCGGTCCGCCCGGCTCGGGTGCGCGTCCGCGTCCGCCCACGGCAGCAGCTCGAGCCGCACGAGCGCCGCGCCGGGGAACGCGTCGCGCCCGCGCACCTTGTCGACCGCGCGGTCGCCTGACAGCGGCACCCACTGGGGCTTGGAGGCGGCGGCCGAGCCGTCCGCGACCAGCAGCGACCTGGCCGGCACGCGCCTGAAGCACACGGGCTCGGCCTGCTTCCTGCTCTTGGCGTCGCCGCCGTCCGACTTGCCGGTCGCCTCCGACGCGTAGCACAGGTACAGAAACACGTCTGGCATCTGGGCCGCGTCCGTCGGCAGCGCGAAGCGGTCGCTCTCGACCACGTCGTTCCACTCGACGGCGCCGCGCGCCTTGCCCGCGGCCCAGTTCACGCGGCGCGCGCTGGAGCCGACCTCGGCGAGCCCGCACGAGGCAACGAGTGCGGCCGCCGGCAGGGACGAGGAGACCGCCGGCACGCCCTCAGCGCGGACGAAGTGCGCGCGCAACTTGTAGACGCTCGTCTCGGGCCACGGCAGGCGCGCCGGGGGCGTGGCCACGTCGGCGGGTGAGCCGGCGCGGCGCAGGCGCGAGGCCAGCGGCTTGGCGATGCGGCACGTCTGGTGCTTGGGCTCGAACGCGTCCGCGCGCTTGGCCGCCCGCGCGAGCGAGACGCAGAGGCGGCCGCGGAAGGCCGAGCCGGCAGCCGGCCGCGCGTTCATCCGCTCGGCCGCGGCCTTGCCGCTCGCGCTGCTGCCGACGCTGCCGCTGCCGGTCGGCGCGCCGTACAGGTTGATCCAGAAGGGGGCGCGGCCGACCAGACGGCCCGCGTCCGCCAGCTCGACGCGGCCCACGAGCTCGTCCTCGCCCACGGGGTCCCAGTCCATGACCGTGAGCAGCAGCGACTTCCCCGCCAGCGCGTCCGAGTCCCCGCCGCCGGCCTCGCCCGTGAACACCATGAGGCGGTCGCGGAAGCGCGCGCGCAGCTGGTCGCGCGACCCGAACACGGACTTGACGCGAGTGCGCGCTGGCGCCAGCGCATCCCCGGCCACGCCGGCCGTCACGTACACGTCGACGGCGCCGCCGACGCCGCCGGAGGAGCACGTGGCCCCCCACGCGCTCGTGGACGCGTAGCTGGTCGAGTCGAAGAGCACGACGGCATCCATGGACGGTAGCGCCTCCACCGCGTGCACCGTGACGACGACGAACGACAGCAGCCGGTCGTCCGAGGCGGACGCAGCGATCGCGGATGCGCCTTCCTGGACGGCCTCACCGCCGTCCTCGTCGTCCGGCTGCTCGTCCTCGGCGTACGGCGCCATGAGCCAGTCGTCTGCTTTGCTGGAGGCGCTTGGAGTGCCGCCGTCCTCCTCCTGCCCACCGTCGGCCTCCTCCTCGATCGCGTCGCCGTCCTCGTCGTCCGTCTCCTCCTCCTCCTGGTCCGGCGCCATGCGCACCCGCATCGAGTGCTGCAGCGCCATGAACACGCCCGGGCGACTCGCGCCGCTGCTGCTGCTGGCGCGGCCGCTCTTGCGCGACTTGTCCATGGCAGCGACCACGCGGCGCGCGCGCGGGTCGAACACGCGCTGCAGACGCAGGCGCAGGGCCCCCCGCGGCTTGTCGGCGCGCAGCTTGCGGTCGAGCAGCGGCACCGTGACGACCCACTCGTCGTCCTGCGCGCCGCTTGTGGTGGCGACGGTCGGCACGGGCACCAGCGCCCGCCCCAGGAAGTCGTTGCGCAGCGCGCCGCGGTCCTCGTCCTCCACCAGCAACTCCAGCTGCACGGGCGCCTGGCCGTCGCGCGTGGGTGGCGGCGGCAGCAGGAACGAGAACTGCGCAGCCGCCAAGACACGACAGGGCCGCGTCAGTCAAAGGGGGTTAGCGTGCCATCTCCTGCAGCACCTCGCAACGCAGGCAACCACCAGACGCACCGTCTCGTCCCAGTGCGGCTTGAGCGACTCGCGCACGACGCGCGTCTCGCGGCGCTGGCCGTGCAGCGCGAGCTTGACGAGCGGGTCGCTGCTGCTCGTGTCCTTGTCCATGGCGAGCAGTCCGCGCGCCGCCTCGACCGTCACGAAGAGCACGTTGGGCGGCCGGTCGGCGCCAGGCGAGAGCGCCACTGGCGCGGGCGGGGGCGCCACCAGGCTGCTGCTGCTGCTACTGCTGCTGGACGCCACGGCGGAGAAGACGAGCCGCAGCTCGCCCGTGGCGTCGGCCGTCATGGCGCCGGGCACCTTGGAGACTTTGTACCACGCGTCGAGCTGCTTGACGCCGTCCTGCTCGTCGCTCTCGGCCAGCGCCTGCTCGACGACGGCGAGCGGCACGTCCACCTCGCCCAGCACGTCGTTGAACTTGAGCGCGTCGTAGTCGTAGAGCAGGAAGCGCAGCGACGTGGCCAGCCGCAGGTCAAAGCCGGCGCCGCCGCTCCCGCCGCTGTCCGCGCCAGCGGTCGAGAACGACGAGGCCGAGCCGAGCGAGAAGCGCGCATTCCAGACGGGCGACAGCGTGCGGCGCGCCACGGGCGTCGAGAAGGCGCCGGCCAGCGGCAGGCGAGCGCCGCGCGCGTCTCGCGCCGACAGCTCCACGAAGGGGTCGCTGAGGCCGTTGCGGTCGCCCGCGAGCAGCCCGCGCGCCTCGGCCACCGTCACGGCCAGCTGCCGCAGCTGCGGGGGCATCGGGGCGGCGAGGAAGGGGCGGAAGGGGGGAGTCGGGCAGGGAGCGACACGCTTGGGGTCGGCGGAGGTCAATGCAGCAGGATGGATCCCAGGAGGTGAGCTGCTGGGTTGGGCTGGGTGCCTTTCTTGTCTCAGGGGAGTTCAACCCAGGTTACTTGTGTAAAATGTATGGGTACAACGGCCATTCTGTGAAATTTTGAGTGTGCATCAGGAGCAATTATTGCAATACATGAACTTAAATCACATATATTTGCAATATATATGAAGCTCCACTTTTACTGCACGTATGGGATCCACAATTGTACAAAGAAGAGAGGTCACTTCCAGCTTCAACTCATACCTTCTCGGCCTTCTGGCTAAGATCAAGTGTAGTATCTGTTCTAATCAGTGTGAAAACTGGTTTCCTAGGTTTTTCCTGGGTTCTTTTTCACATTCATTTTTGGACGCTCCACTTCTCTAGGGCTTGCTCTAGTTGA
>JAADYB010000435.1:0-20754 GCA_023338075.1 Phytopythium litorale
AAAGAGCATCTCGGCAAGAAGTACGCCATTTTGCTGTACTCCTCCTCCAGATGGAGCAGCATCAATCTCATGTTCGCGCGTCTTTCGCAAGTCAAGAAGGCCATTCTCTCCATTTATGCAGCTGTCACAAGTGAGAAGAGAACGAGAGGAAACTGTGACGCTTGGATTCTCCTGGCGACGACACGTGCGAGCCCAGCCCGACTTGATGCACAACATCGTTCGAGCGGGAAGATTCTTCACGTGCCAATCCACGATGGTCATCGTGTATCCGCTGTACTACCATGTGTTCACGCTATTGCCCGACCGCGACGTGGTTTCGCGGCCGGTGTTCTTGAGCTTGCTGGCAGTGCTCAAGCTTACAAGCCGCTACCTCTTCCACCGCTTCAGCAGAGCAAGCGATGGTGGAGTGGAATGCAAGCCCTTGATGATTGTGTTTTACGCTGATGTCATGACATCAGCGTAAAACACAATCATGTTTGGGCGGCGGTCTCGTGGGCGAGTGGTGTGGGACACATGTTGCGTTGCAATATTGTTTGTGTTGTGGATGTCGATAACAGAGCAGAATGGACAAGTGCAAGTTGTCTATTGGGTGTGGCCCACCTTTTCGTCCAATGCCAACACCCAAAACACGCGTTTATAGACGTCCCAAATCGCGTCCACTTCGGACATTGTCCGCCGCCGTCTTCCTCTTATTCAAACGAGCCCGGGCCAAAACCGAGACCAAAACGCAAAAGACAGCAGCGCCAACGCGTCACAGGACACCTCGCGACCCACGCTCGCGTCCCCTACAACGTCGGTGACGCCTCCAGCACCGAGCCGAGCGACCCACCCGCGGCCTCGACGCCCGCCTCACGTCCGCCTCCATACCCACCTCGCCGTGCTTAAAGCATGGTGAGTTAGCTTTTGGCTCGGGATCGTTATTCCTCACACTAAACGCGAAGATCAACCTCGGCCAAGAGAATCACCCCAGTGGCATGGCAGAGTTCGAGATATACGACTGGGGCACATGCCCATTGTCGTCAGTTTCGCAAGTCTGTCGAGTCTGTCGAGTCTGTCGAGTCTGTCGAGTCTGTCGAGCATCGTCTGGGCCGGCCGACTGGACTCTTGGACAGCGCTTACGCCTTCTCTCGAGGCTCTCAAGGATCGACCGGGTCCGTGCGTGCCCACTGCCGTCACTCTCGCGAGCGCGGCCACGTCGACGGCAATGCGCACTGGCCTCGGACGTCCACCTGCCGCTGCCGACAGACGTCGCCTGCCACATTTACGACCAACACAACACAACACAAAGGCAAACCAATGTCAGTCACCGCCACCAACAACCAACAGCGCCGACACACCTACGCGTCCACTCGATCCGAACCAACGAACCAACGAATCAACGGCGCGACACGCACTACACGCACTACACGCACTACACGACCGATTTACCTACCGACAGCATCGCCTGCGACTCGCTTCACGGATTGTCGCACCGACGATCGCTTTCTTACTGGCTGCCACGATCACGATCACGACCAGGACCTTCAGATTGAGCTTGAGCTTGAGTCTGGCAACGCACACTGCACTTGGAGGCCGCAGCGTGCGTGCGTCCATTGTCGAGCTTGGCCGAGCTTGTCGTCACTCTTCACCGTCGCGACGGCCGTTCACACGCTTCAAGCCGACCTCGTATTTTGTTCCGCCTGTCGTGGACACTTGAATCGTGCTTGATGGTCATCTTGACCGTCGTGGTGGTCGACTGGAACACTTGAGAGGTGCTTGCGGTTATGCTTGAACTACGTGGCAGTGTCGACGAAGCTCTGACAGGACTTGGACCGGAGCCTCGCGCGTCTAGATCACCGCCGCATGCGTTTCAAAAGCATCGACACGGTCGACAACTGTCTCAGGTGCGCTCGCTCGCGCCGTCGTCGCTGGACAAAATCGACCAGCACACAACGCCAGTTTTGACCTCAGTATCCTGCCCACATCGACGAGCTACTATTCCGGACCCCAACATGCCGTCGGATCGCGACACGTACCAGCAGCAGCGATTGCAGATCGCACCCACGGCTCATGGTATCAAGATCCCGCAATCTTTTCAAAGAGAGCTCGCGGGGGAGTTGACTTGAATGCGCTGTGCTGGAAGCATCGGGAGTCGCCTTGAACCCGCCTGGAGCCACCTCGAACCACCCCAAATTGACTCTTCATGCTCCAGGTCAACGCCAGCACGCAATGACCGACCGTCAGACCACTAATGCCACGTCATCTCGTCATCCTGGGCGTCGTCCGCAGTCTCTCACACGCGTTCCGCGACCAGACTCGCGTTCTTCTCGGCCATTGACCGTCTCGGACGCACTCTCGGCTCTCTCGCATCTCGTACTTGATGCTGCCCCAAGCGCGATCGCAGCTGATTTCGTCGCGGTACGCTCTCTGGTGACGTTCTGGTGGCTTGTTTGGTGATCGGAGATGCGTGGCTTGTTGTCACTCGACACTGTGCAGCTCGGAGTGGATACAGACCGTTTTCAAAATGGCTTCGAGGCGACATTACAAGCTGCTGGATGGGCTTTCGGCAAGCTTGAGTTGTCTCTGGAAAGACTTGACTAGGTGTTGTGTGTCCTGGCGATATCACTCTGATACCGCGTCCACCCTCCGGACCGCTCTTGCCGCGCCATTCTATCACCCGCCGCCTCGGACGCCGCCTCGCGTCCTTCTCGCTTCCTTCTCGCGTCCATCTTGCACATGCGTGTCAAACCTGCTACTCTTATGTTCCGTATAAATACGGTCATTTGCTGTCATAAAACATCAGTATTTCAATCCACCCACACCAAACATACCATTTAAACCGAATCATAATGCGCTGGTGGAGCGGTTCTCGTCACTCTTTGAGCAGCTCCCGAGCAGTAAAATGGGCAAGAAGAACAGCGACCGACCGCACCGCAGCGGCGGCAAGGGCGGCAGCGGAGGAGGAGGAGGAGGAGGAGGTGGCGGCCGCCGGGGAGGGGCGGGCCGCGATGGCGCGCGTCGGCCGGCCGAGCGTGGCGAGGAGGAGAGCGAGACGAGCTTCAAGCGGCGGTCGTTCCCCGTGGCGCTGCGCATGTGGGACTTCCAGCAGTGCGACTCGAAGCGCTGCACGGGCCGCAAGCTCTGCCGCCTGGGCTACGTCAAGTCCATGAAACCCGGCGTGTCCTTCCGGGGCATCGTGCTGTCCCCGGCGGGCGAGCACATCGTGTCGCCCGCGGACCGTGAGATCGTCGAGAGCATTGGCATCTCGGTCATCGACTGCTCGTGGGCCAAGGTGCAGGAGCTGCCCTACAAGCAGCTGCGCTCCGGCTCGCACCGCTTGCTGCCCTTCCTCGTGGCTGCAAACTCGGTCAACTACGGCCGCCCGCACAAGCTCTCGTGCGCCGAGGCCATCGCCGCCACGCTCTACATCGTCGGCATGAAGGCCGAGGCGCGGCAGGTGCTCGAGGAGTTCTCCTGGGGGCTCGAGTTCCTCAAGATCAACATGGACTGCCTTGAGGCCTACGCCGCGTGTCAAGACAGCGAGCAGGTCGTCGCCGCGCAAGCTGCTTACTTGGAGGCCTGCCAGCAGGAGCACGAGGAGCGCGCGCAGCGCATGCTACTGCCACGGCTGGACACGGACAGCGATGAAGAGGACGCTGAGGAGGAGGAGGACGACGAGGATGACGAGGAAGAGCTCGAGACGGACCGCTTCGGCAATACCATCCCGCGCGCCAAGGCCGTCGTCGCAGTCGTCGAGCAGGAGGACGACGACGACGATGATGACGAGGAGGAGGAGAAGGAGGCGGCGGACGACAAGGACTCGGATGAAGAGATGGCGGCGCTCACCAAGAACCTGCACCTGGCTGCAGGCTCTGTCAAGAAGACGCAGCAGATGCGCGATGAGCGCCGTCGTCAGCTTGAGATGGAGAGTGCCGGGTTGGCGGCAGGCGACAGCAACGCTGAGGCCGTTGGCGTTGGCCCGGGCTTCGCCTTCTCCTCCATGGAGGACGTGCGCCGGCAGCAGGTGGCGAGTGTGCTGCTCGAGCGCACGGCAGTGGCGGCGGCGGGCGACGCCGTGCTGCAGCTGCCCGAGTCGGTCTTCCACCAATGGAACGCCGACCAGGAGCAGGCGCAGAAGGCGGAGCGCGAGCAGGAGAAAGAGCCCGAGGCCGAGGCCAAGGCCCCCGCCTCTCCATGAGGTTGGCGAACGAGCGAGTCTGCAGCTGCACGTTGTTTCCGCCAAAGAGAAGGCTAGTTCCTGTATCGATCCCCGCTGTTCTCTTGTTAGTTGGCACTCTCATCTCCGCCCGAACGCTGCCACCGCAGGTGCTGGGTGTCCACTGGCCTCCCTCTTCTTCTGCCACGACATGACCGAGAACTTTGGGCTCCGGGGCACCGTCAGGCGCTTCGTTGGCATCTTCCTTCCTCCCGCATTCTGCTGGTCGCTCGTGTTGTGTAACTGGCTGGTCGATCGCTGGGTCTTGAACGCTCCTTTCGGTGGCGAATGCCTCTCGACGCGCTCATCGTCCTCGTGCTCCTGCTCGTGCTCCTGCAGGTGGTTGTGCAGCTGCGCCGTCGACGAGGACGCGGTCATGGCGGCAAGCGCGCGATTCGCCGACTCAGTTAGCGTCTGTCCGCCGCTCGCGCGCTGGGCACGGATCAACGAGCTCGTGGAGCCGACGAACGTGCCGTCACTCGTCGCCGACACGCTGGCTTTGCTCGTCCTCACTCGCATTGGTCCAGCCGACGCGACTCGGCGGCGAGCAACGGTCGGCAAGGTCGGCTCCAGGAACCGCCTCGATGCCAGCGAGTGTTCGTGCGAGGAGGGAGGAGACCCTGCTCCTGACGCGGACGAGGAGGAGGAAGAGGACGGACAGCCAGAGTTCGGAGACGGAGGGTCCGCCGCTGGCTTCTCGGCCTGCTTGGTCGCATGATCACGCCGAGCGGAAGGAGCGGCCGAGTCGACGCCGGCCGTCGATGTGGAGAGAGACGCAATGAGTGCCTTGGAACGCTCCGCCAGTGCGATTGCAGCGGCGATGGCCCGCGCGGTGCTGCTGGGGTCGAGCTCGGGTTGGTTCGGAGCAGACAAAGGTCGGTTCATGGCCCTCTCTGCATTTACGCCGGCATTGTCACTCGTAGCGGGTGTTGTTCGAGGTGTGGTGAACGCTGGAGGTTTAGCTGTTCCCTCATGCTCGCCACGAGTTGTATCACTGTCTGTGCTCTCTGGAGCTGTCGGCGAGTGCTCGTGGATCGTCGGTGACGGCACCACATCGGTCTTAAGTCCATTGGCTCCAAGAACAACAGCGTTCTGTGCAGCTGCCTCAGTAGCGTCGACTTGTCCCTCTTCACGATCGTCTGCGTCATGTGCCAGAAGTTGCTGCGTCGCGGCCACCGACGCCACGCGGATGTTCCCTTGTGAGACACCGCAGGGGTTCGTGCTGCTATTGAACGATGGTCGCCTCGGCACCGGCGGCTTGCTCAGCGTTCGGATACGATGACGTCTTGAGCCGAGCACCACCACGCTCGAATGAGACGTCGGACGCTGAGTGACTGGCACCGATGGCTGCAAAGGCTCCCCGGGCTCAGGGTTCTGCGAGTACGGAGGCGGTGGACGCGCTGCGGACACCGCTGCACGCATCAAGCTGCTCCCGGCAGCACCGCACATGGCTCGCGGAACTTGTCGCGACTCGTTGCCCAGTCCCGAGGCATTTACCGCCTCGCTAGGCTCCGCGGGGTCCTCCAGGCCGCCATCCTCGTCGCCTGCCGCCACCCCTCGCGCCTGGAGCAGTCGGATCCGGTCGACCTCCTTGATGATCATCGCGCGTAAATCCATCTTGGTTAGGTTCTTGGAGTCGAACGAGAAGTCGATGCGGAGCGACGGGTGCGGGTCGCTCCCGCCCTTGTACTTCTTGTCGACATCGGTCAGGAACGGGTGCGCGAGCGCGTCGTCGGCCGAGATGCGCTTCGACGGGTCGAACTCGAGCAGTCTGTCGAGCAGATCCAGCGCTTGGTCGCTCGCGTTCGGGAACAAGCTGCGGAACGGCACCTTGGGCCGCTTGCCGAGCGACCGCAGGAACTTCTGCGCCTGCGCGCTCTTGATGCGGGCCGCCGTCTCCGCGGGCGGCGTCCCGATGACGTCGAAGATGAGCGAGAGCTGATGCATGAAGTTCTTCCCCGGGAACAGCGCCTTGCGGCCGAGGATCTCGGCGAAGATGCAGCCGACGGACCACATGTCAATGCTGCGGTCGTACAGTCCGTCCGGCTGCAGCATGAGCTCCGGCGAGCGGTACCAGCGCGTCACTACGTGCTCTGTCATCGGTACGCGGTCGACTCTCGCCGCACTCGCTGCGGCGGAGGTTGCAGGAGCGGAGCGCGGACGCTCCGAGCCAGCGATGCAGCTGCCCGCGCTAGATGCTGGTGCGTACGACTTGGGCATCTTGCGCGCGAGTCCGAAGTCGGCGATCTTGAGCTGGCAGGTCTTGGTCAGCAGAAGGTTCCCCGGCTTAAGGTCCCGGTGTAGCACGCCGTTGTCGTGCAGATACTTGACCCCGCGCAGCAGCTGGTGCAGGAAGAACTTGACGTGCGACTCGGACAGCGGCTGCGAGCTCTGGATGACGCGGTGCAGATCCGTGTCCATGAGGTCCATGACGATGTACAGCTCGTCGTCCTTGACATTGGTCGACAAGTTGTGAATCGATACAATCTGTTGGACAGGAGCGTGAGCGGCGAGTGTCTGTGCATGATCGATGGTAAGACGTGTGGACGTACGTTGGGGTGCTTGCCGAGGTACTGCAGCAGCAACACTTCTCGCAGCGTGTGCTTGGCGTCCACGGTGCGCTTCGCCATGGGGGTCACCTTCTTGATGGCCACGCACTGGCCGGTCTCCTTGTCCTTGGCCGCACTTCCCTCGCACGCGCAGTGGTGAGGCGAGCCGACCGACGACCAGCATGAGCACGAGGCAGCACTCACCACACGATGCCGTACGACCCCTTGCCGAGCGCGTTGAGGAACTGGTAGCGCGCATCCACCTTGAACAGACTCCCGTACACCTTGAACCCCGCCGTGGACCCCACCGCCGCCGAGCCAGCCACTCCTCCAGAGCACGAAGGCGTCGTCATTGTCGCCAGAATCGGACGCGCGGCTCCGTGTTCCTCAGACCCGCACGTTGTGTGCCATACGCAGTCACTTGCGTTCCTCTCGCTCTCGCTGACAGCAGCGTGTGCCTCACGACGCCGAGGAGCACAGCTGATGCAAATAGCCCATCGCTAGTCGGGCTTGCCGCACCCGAATCCGCACCAGCACCGCTCGGAGGCAAGTCGGACGCCCAAAGCAGCAGCATGTCAGACGCGGACGCGGGTATTTATAGCCTGTTTCTCGGCCTCATGGTCGCTTTCCCGGCTATTGCTGTCGGTGCGGATGCGTGGAACGGACGCTGGCGATCCGACGCTGGCTGCCACTGCCGAACGCACTCGTCCAGACCAACGGCTGGAGCCTTCGAGTCGCTTGACGCCGTGTCTGTGAGAAGCATGGAGAGTCTTCAGAGCGTCGCGGTCGGCGTCGTGCTCGGCCTCGTCGTGATCGCAGTGCTCTCCAAGTTCCCGGGGGAGCCGTTCGACTTCGCGACTGGCAGCAAGCCAGCACCTTCATCGCTGCTGAAAGACGCCTCTGCTGCCGTTGAAACCCCGACAAAAGACATGGAAGTCCGTGTCGCGACGGCCAAGGCGGAGATTGAGCGAGCGGCACAGCAAGTGCGAGTCGAGCGGCTGCAGGCGCTGCTCGGTCTCGAGAAGGACAAGGTGCACGAGTTGATCGAGCAAGCGAAGGAGGAGGCCATCAAACAGCAGTTCGCGCCGGATGCGACCAAGCGTCGGGAGGTGGGGACGACCGGGAGGCTCGCCTGGATCGACCGATCGTTCCTCGTACTCGCCATGGCCTTGCTCGCATGCGTCATGTGGTGGGACTACGGCATCAACATGCTCCAGGTGCTCGCCTACCTGTTTCCCCGCGAGGCCGATGCGCTGGGCAAAGTCGCCGCCGTCCCGCTCCACGTCGTCGAGCAGCTGCGGCCGTTCCTGTGGAGTGGCTCCGACTGACCGAGGCAACCAAGCCGACGAGCAGACATGGGTAACAGAGGAAGACAGCATGTATTTGACCTGTCACTCGGAGAAGCTGGAGTACACTGACGCCGCCGCTGCGATGACGCCCACGGTGCCTCCGCTTACAGCAGCCGCTGCTCCGCCGCGCGAGCGTGCCCCTCGAGCCCCTCCATGCGCGCCAGCAGGGCCGAGTCCTGCACGAGCGTCTGCGACGCCTGCGCGTCGTCGATGCGCATCCACGTGCGGATCCGCAGGAACGTGTGCACCGACAGACCGCCCGTGTACTTGGCCGTGCCGCCAGTGGGCAGCACGTGGTTGGGTCCAGCGCCGTAGTCGCCGAACACCTCGGCCGCGCGGCCGCCGATGAACAGCCCGCCGTAGTTCTTGACCTTGTCCGCGACCTCCTGCGCGTTCGCCGTGATCACCTCCAGGTGCTCCGGCGCCAGGACGTCCGACATGGCGACGCACGTGTCCATGTCGGGGCACAGCACGGCGAATCCCTGTTGCATGCGTAGCAGCCGGCGTGTCAGCGCACGCTGCTCATCACTGCATCACCCGCTACGCCACACGCACGTACGTTCTTGACGCTAACGCTGGCGGTGGGGGCCGACGGGAGCGTCGCAAGCTGCGCCTCGATGCTCTTGTTGACGCCGTCGATGACGCGCTGGCTCGTCGTGACGAGGATCGGCACGGCCGCCGTGTCGTGCTCCGCCTGCGCGAGCAGGTCGGCCGCGATCGTGTCGACGTTGGCCGTCTCGTCGGCGATCACCAGGCACTCGGACGGGCCGGCGAGCATGTCGATGGCGCACTTGCCGAACACGAGCGACTTGGCGGCCGTGACCCACTTGTTGCCGGGGCCGACGATGATGTCGCAGGCAGGGATGCCGCCCACGCCGTACGCCATCGCGGCAATGGACTGGAGGGGGAGGAGGCGAGCAAGCGCGCGGTCAGGCGATGACTGGGGACCGGAACAAGCCACAAATGGGACGCACCTGGGCACCGCCGACCGCGAGGAAGTAGTCGGCGTCCGACAGGTAGGCGGCCGCGAGAGTGGCGACCGCCGGGCGTGGCGACGCGACCACGACCGTCTTGACGCCGGCCACGCGCGCCGTCACGGCCGTCATAAGCACCGACGACGGCAGCGGGTACTGCGGGCACCACCACCATCACAAGAGCGTTCCGTCAGTCCCGACCGCCCAGCAAGCGCGCAACGAGAGGCCGACACGAGCGACGTACGCGACCGCCAGGCGCGTAGCAGCCGGCAGCCTCCATGGGCGCCACATCCTGCCCGGCGAAGCCGCCCTCGATCTTCTGCTGGAAGTTGCCGACGGACGCGCGCTGCGCCTGCGCGAACGCCCGGATGCGCTGCGCCGTGCGCCGCAGCACCTGCTGCTCCTGCGCCGGCAGCCGCTCGTACGCGGCGCGCAGCTCGTCACGGCCCACCAGCAGCGGCTGCTGCGCGTCCGCCACGTCCCCGAGCCGCGCCGCGTGCGCGCGCAGGGCCGGCAATCCGTTCTCGCGCACGTCGTCCACGATGGCGCGCGCGTCCGCCAGCGCGCGCGGGTCCACCGGGTCATACGCGAAGCCCGCGACCTGCTCGGGCGAGATCTGCTTCAGGGGCGCCGCCATCGTCGCGGGGGAGGGGAGGGGGCTGGAGGAACGAGCGCGCCTTGCTGGATGACCGACAAAGTGCGGAGTGATGCGGTGGTGGCGGCGGCGGCGGTCCCGGTGATTGAGAAAACCTCAACTCGATGGAGACGGCCCTCCGCTCAGCGCGTCGTCCAAAGAGTAGAAGGACACAGGTTATGAGTATCTTGATGTTTTTAAGTTAATATTTACCGCACAGTGAAATGGATTATAATATAGGTTATCCAAGGATATAAGTTTAGAGCATGATGCCAATCGGCGAGCTTTGTAACGACGGACTTTTCTTGTGGACGGCAGAGGCTGCAGATGAGCTCGATCGTCCCGATGGACATGGGCGGACGCTACGCCTGGTCTCCAGGACACACGAGGCGACTCGTCCGCGTGGGTGACTCCAGCGCGGCAAGACGAGCGGGCTGTGCGGCGGCGGCGTCGGTCCGTTCGAGGGCTGGATCGAGCTCTGATTTCGTCACCAAGGGCGAGGAGTCACTGAGACCACTCGGCTCTCGCGTCTTCGCCTGGCTGGACACCTTGGTGCGGGCTCGCTGGGCCGGGTCGGTCGAGCCGCGAGACACTGCGCCGCCTCGTGGGTACTTGCATTGCGGACCTTGCAGGACGAGGAGGACACGGCGAGACGCCCCTCATCAACCCACCAGACCATTGCGCTCCTTGCCAGCACCAGCAGAGTTGTTGTGCTTCAGATGGCTGTCAGGCAAGAGCGTAACCCGCCTCCCCAAAGTATAAAGAGCGCGCTGAACGGATTCTAGTCTTCCTCTCGAATCGGATACCAATCGTTTTCCTCAGGGAACCAAGTTCGACAGGAATGGAGTCGCCCGCCGCTATTTCATCCAATCCACGACGAGTAACCCGGGTACGCGCTGATGGCCTTCCTCCCCCCGCCCAACGCGACAACAACAAGCGCAGCGTCGCCCGACTGATCGGCGGGAACGCGCGCGCCTGGCGGCTCCTTGACGGCGCCTGGCGGCTCCTTGACGGCCTCGTAGACGGCCGACGGCCCTGCTGACTCCCCGGGGCGGCGATGGAGGCCAAGCTGCGCGGGATGGAGGCCAAGCCGGCGCGCAAGGAGGCCGAGAACAAGCGGCTGGCCAAGTTCTTCGCGCCGGACCGGCCGCCGCGCAAGCGGCTGCGCACGCTGCTGGACTTCCTCAAGGCGCCGGCGGCGGGCGGCGCGGGCGGCGAGGGCGGGTCCAACAACATCGCGGTGGCCGTGCAGTCGCTGCTGGGCGCGGGCGGGGCCCCCAAGGACGCGGCGCTGGTGAGCCAGGAGCACGCGGCGGCCGTGGACGAGTTCTGGGCCGACGCTGGCAACAGCGCCATGCTCTTCTCGGTCGTCAGCGACTGCGTGACGGAGCTCGAGGGCCTGTACACGCCGCACGAGACGGCCTTCCGCAAGCTGCGCAAGAAGCCGCTGGAGGCCGAGGACTGGAGCGAGGTCTTTGAGGGCCTCGAGGTGCTCATCCGCCACAACGTGCCGCTCATCCACGACGGCTGGAACAACAACGGGCTCACCATGCTCTTCATGAAGCTGCTCAAGCGAGACAACCATGCCATGATCAAGAAGTACGCCTTCCGCTGCCTCGCGCTCTACACGGACGCCACGCGCAGCCTGCAGCAGCTCGCCGCCATGTCCTCCTCACCCACCACGGTGCACTCGGCCACGCGCGCAGGCTCCATCGTGCTCGGATCGGACGGCGACCTCGACATCGACGACGACGACGGCGCGCGCGGGACCGCCGTGCTGGGCCACGCCAGCAAGCGCAAGAACCTGCACCTCGACCTGCTGCGCGAGAGCGTCGACTTCTCGCCCTACGGCGGCGGCAGCATCCTGCTGCCCGACAAGTTCATGAACGAGGGCGTGCACGTCGAGGGCTGGATGCGACCCAACCCGACGCAGGCCGAGGAGCCCGTCGACATGCTCAAGTTCATCATGGACCTCAGCCTCGAGCGCGACGACCCCAAGCTGCTGGCCAACCCGAGCATGAACCACCGCGCGCGCGGCGACCGGTTCGTCTTCTGGTCTGAGCTCATCATGAAGTTCTACATGCCGCTGCTCTACCCCAAGGTGTGCGTCAAGGTCAAGCTCAAGGACGACACGGACACGCTCGGCTTCTTCCACCACTGCCCGGGCAGCTTCCAGCGCGTCGTCGCGCGGTGGGTGTACAAGTTCCGCTCCAAGGACGACTTCATGGAGGTCGTCTGGTCGCGCCGAGAGTTCTCCGAGGTCATCATGGAGACCATTCGCCAGCGGTTCGCCTACCGCGACGCGGAGCTCGTGCTCGACGCCATCAAATTTTACTCGGGCATCTGTACCGGCAGCCAGTACATCCCGGCGGGCATGAAGGGACAGATGAACGAGTGCTCGCGCGCCATGATCTCGCACGTCTCGCAGCTCTTCCACCCGTCGGTGCAGCTCGACGATACCAAGCTGCTGCTGCACTGCATCGAGCTGCTCGAGCTCGTCTCGCAGCGCAAGCTCGACGACTACACGTCCACTTACCTGCGCAAGTTCGTAGTCTCGACCATCGACAACTGCACCATGCTGCGCGAGCCACAGAATATCAGCGTCCTCTCGGCGATGCTGACGATCGTGCTGCATGTGTGGATGCATGCAGCGGTGACAGCAAAATCGACAGGCCCGCAGGTTTGGCTCGAGCTGACCATCGCTATCCGCCGCTGGATCGTCAGCGGTAATGACGCCAAGGCTCTCGGGCCGGAGGTCGTCAACTGCTGGAAGCGAGAGCTGCGGTTCGCGAGCTGCTTGCTCATGTACGTGATCGACCAAGGCGCATCGTACCTCAAGGTGACGGCGGAAGGCGCGACGATCCTCCCTCAATCCGCTGCTGCTGCGTCGCAAGACGGCAAGTCCCTCAAGGAACTCAAGCAGGGGTACGTGCAGTCATCGGCGAACTTCCTCATGATGACCGTGTCGGACGCTGGCACCGCGACGCTGCTGCTGGACCGCGTACTGCACCTCATCCCGCCGTCCACCGTCGCGGCGCTTCCCCCATATCTGCACTTCAGTCTCGTCGAGGGTTTTCTCGAACTGATCGAGCTGTGGGTGGACGGAGCCATCTGCGCGCCGCGCTCGACGCCCACGGAGTTGCACCAGATCAGTCCGTCTACAGTGATCGCGCTGTTCGGCGAGTGGTTCCTGCCGGCGTGCGAGCTCGACCTGCCGGAGTTCCAGAACTCGCGGTGCCTGGCGATCGTCACGCTGTACAAGCTCTGCTCCGCGCGCTGCATCAACCCGGTCACGCGCAGCCACCTCACGATCCTCGCGCGCGTGTTGTTCAAGGGCATCACGTCTCCATCGGGCGTGGTCGTGTCCACAGTCCTGCAGAAGTCGGCGGCCATCTTCACGCTGAACCTCGAGGGGATGAACGTGTTGGTGCCTGCGTATTTGTACGCCGTGGACCAGATCATCATTGAGAACATCTGGGGGCGAGCGGAACAGTCGAAGGGGAAGCCGTCCGAGTGGAACAAGGAGCTGAACGCGGCTCTTGACGTCGTGCTGTCGATCCTGTCGCTGCCCAAGAAGTTCCCGAGCGAAGACTTCGTGCGCTGGAAGCAAAAGATCCAGCGTGTCTGTGACGACCGCGAGCTTGAGCTCGTGCACGAGATCCTGGACGAGGTCCCCGACACACTGGACGAGTTCTACGTGATCGTGGGCCGTGTGTTGGTCCGTATCGCAGGCCTGCCGTTCAAGGACATTGTCAACATCAAGAAGCGCGCGCTCTGGGGCGTCTACTCGCTGGTCGTGACGAACCTGAAGAAGGACTCGCGGCTCGAGGGGGTCGACCACCTCCACCTGTCCGAGTGGATCGTGCATTTGATCGATGTGTGCCAAGATGTGGACGTGTCCATCTCGATGGCGGCGCTGAGCATCTTGCAGGATTTGTCGGACTACCACGAGGAGATCAACGCGTTCGAGCCGTCGATCGTCGCGCGAATTGTCATGACCCTGGCGGTGTTCGCCCAGCAACAGGTGGAAGAGGCTTCCATTGAAGTCCAAGCCGCGATGGAGAACCTTGGGAACGAGAGCGACAGTGCCCCGCTTCGGTCACTTACTGGCGGCGACAAGTTGTCGTCGTCGAGTTTCAGCACGCGCACTAGCGGCGAGAGAGGGTCGCGCCGGAACAGCGACAACCGGCCCAGTCGACTGGAAAGCACACCGGAAGGGAACGACGCATTCAGCAAGCTGAAGAACAAACTCAAGCCGTCAGCGAACACGCCGCCGTCAGCCCTCGCGACGCCGACTACCCCGAGCGCGGCTTCGTCCGCTCCGTCTTCATCGAACTCGATCCGAGAGCACGATATCCCCGCACTGCGGCTAATCGTCCAGAAGACGAGCGCGATCTTCGAGTGTCTCCGGTTCTGGATCATGCACCGCCCGGAGATCTTGCACGACATCGATGTCAAGAAACTCGTGTTCAGTGCGATTGAAGCCGCGCTGGTCGGGACGCTTCCAGACGGAGAGTGGCAGCGAGAGGTCGAGCGTGCCCGGACGCTGGAGCGGCGCATGTCGATGCCGCTGCTGTTCCTGGGCCTGCAGATGCGAGCGACGCTGGACAACGAGATCAGCCAGTCGTGGCTCAAGTACTTTGAAGAGACGGCCGTGGCGGCAGAGGGGCTCCTGATGCATTTGCTGCATCACATCAACGGGTTCCCGTCTCCCGCCGGCGTCGACCAGATGATCTCCAACTGCACCGAGCTCGCTGAGACGGAAGGTGGCAGTGACGGCATGTCGGGCGGTGACGCGCCGCTGGACAAGAGTACCCCGTCCTCTCTGAGCTTCGTGTTCATGGACTCGATCGTCTTCAGTGTCGTGGGCAGCCTCGACTCGCCGTGCGCACGCTTCATTGCGCGCGACATGACGGGGTTATTCACGTGGGAGATCTCGCCGGCGGTGCCCCGTGTGTCGGCGTCCAACAGCTTCCGCGGGTCGCTTCCGAACCCGCACGCGAGTCCTGCAATTGTAGAGCGCGAGCTGACTGTCCAGTCGGACCTGGTCGGGTCGAACTCGTTGGTGTTGCATCGTCCGAGTGCTGCCGTTCTGGTGGAGTTCAAGAACGTCGGAGACAGCGACGCACCAGTGATGTGTGAGGTATGCGGCGGCGAGAAGTCCTCGGACCAGGCGGCGAACCTGGACAGCATGTCGATGGCGAGGCTCCAGGCGTCGCAGATCCCGTGGAGTCGAGAGAGGGACATTCTCGCCAACAACCTGTGCCCCGTCAAGAACACGTATGTGTACCACGAGGACGGGGCCGGGGCTGGCAGCGCGAATGGCACGTCAGCGTCGGACTCGTCGGCCAAGAAAAAACATGGCGACAAGGGCCGGTCGTCCGAGGTCGAGAAGATGCCGTCGTCTGGCAATCGCGACGAGCGACAGGAGCGGCTAGAGCGCGTTGCGAGGCTCCACGAAGAGCGCAACATCGTGAACGCGGCGCTGCAGACGGCCTCGCCTCCGTCGTCGACGACATCGGGACGCCGCTGCGACTGCGACGACTCGTCTACGTATGGCGATGGTCCGTCGGAGCGCAAGATCACGACTATCTGCGGACTGTTCGACATGGACATGGAAGAGGCGAACGTCGGCAGTCTGGACGACGAGAGATCCATCCTCGACTTGGTGCTGGACAGCATCCCGATGGTGTTCCGCGACTGTGGCGGCGACACGACCGACAAGACACTGCTGGGCGGACGCTACACGATGCTGCACTACAACCTGATGGACCGCGCCGGAGACACGAGCCCGCTCCTGAAGGATCCTCTGGACGCGGTGGGCTTTTCGTTCCTGCAGCGTCTCATCCACGACGAAGAGTGCTACGCGCAACTGAAAGCCTTCTTGGCAAAGGAGGACTCGGCTCTTGGCAAGGAGTTGCTCGAGTTTTGCGATGCGGTGCGTAGATACGAGCGCTCGGTGACTCCGAGTGATCGGCTGGGCCAAGCCACCGTCATCTTCTGGGAGTTCTTCACGCCCGAAGGCGGCCGCAAGTTCTTCTTCCCGCCGACTGTCACCGCGGACATCCAGACGCAGATCCACAAGGCGCAGACGTCTATCCGCCTGCCAGAGTCCTCGGAACCGGTCGCGCTGTCAGGGTCCCTCTTCGCGCGTGCGCTTGGCCATCTCGAAGTCTCCGTCTTCGAGCGATCGGGTCTGATAGACAAGTACGTGGCGTCGATGGACCAGTCCTCGAACGGCAAGACGGATGCTGCTGGCGCCGGCGCGATCCCGCCTCAGCTCTCGTTGTTCGACGCGTTCTCCGTCATGGAGCTCAACGCGCGCATCTCCCACTTGGCGCTGGAGAAGCGCAACCTGGACGACCAGCTGTCATCCCTGACCAAGCCCGGCACCATCAGCGGCGGGGAGAAGCTGATTGATCCTGCGAGTGGCGCGAGGGACTCGCGGGTCAGCGCGCTTGACATTTGCCGCCTGTTCCTGTCGCAGGCAGGGATGCTGCCGTCCCCTAACGGCGACACGAGCAACCGGTTCAAGCTCAAGCTGCTGGAGAACGGCTCCAAGCTGGAGCGCTCGCTGAAGCACTTGGACAAGAGCCCGACGCGCGAGACCATGAAGATCGGCGTGATTTACGTGGGTAAGAACCAGCGCACGCAGCAGGAGATCCTGCGCAACGAGAAGGGTAGCGCGGCGTACGAGCGCTTCCTGACGCAGCTCGGCTGGGAGATCAGCTTGCGGACCCACCGCGGGTTCGGCGGCGGCCTGGACACCAACCCGAAGAGCATGTCGAACGGCGAGGCGACGCTATACTACGCCAACTCGCACAGCGAGGTGGTGTTCCACGTGGTGACCAAGATGCCGACCAAGGCGTCGGACCCGCAGCAGATCGACAAGAAGCGGCACGTTGGCAACGACTACGTGCACGTCGTGTGGAGCGACAACACGTCGCACGACTACATTCCGTCGACCATCACGAGCCACTTCAACGACGTGCAGATCGTCATCTACCCTTTGCACCGAGCGCAGCGCGGGCTCTACCTCGTTCGGATCCACGCCAAGGACAAGGTGCCGCCGTTCGGCCCGCTGCAGTCGGGCATGGTCGTGCACCAGTCGGACCTCGCGCGGCTCGTGCGGCAGACCGCCATGAATGCCAACCGCGTGTGCCGGTCGCAGGTCGGCGGTCTTCTCTGCTCTCTTCTCGCCCCTTGTTGTATGTACTGACGGCTTGTGGTCCCTGCTCTGATGACAGACATCGCTGTATGTGCGGCCGTACCCGACGCGGAAGAAGCTGGTGGACGAGATCGTCGAGCGGTACGCCGTCGAGTACAAGGAAAGCCAGTTGCTGACGATGCTGTTCGCGCATCCGACGGCGGCGTCCGGCAGCGCTGCGTCGCTGTTCGGGCCGCCCCAGAGTGCATCCGACTGAAGCGCTGGGGTCTAGAAGTGCGCGCGTGGCGGGCGGGGGAGTGCGTTGTCTGAGTGCCGTGGGTCGAGACGAATGTGTTTTGTTTGTGTCTCTATGAGTGGCGAGTCTTTTGCTCTTGACCGGGTCTGATGCGGCTCCTGTCCTCCCTCGTGAGCGCCGACGCAGCGGCGACAAAGGTGCGTGGCGCCTTATAGCCTGCTGCCTGAACGACTCGTAGGATGGATGCTAACGTCTGCCGGCTGCTCTCCCTCCAGTCGGCTAGCGGAGCGGGACGGACCGACGCGTGGGCGGCAGCTGCGCGCGCAGGCGCTCGATCTCGCCCTGCATCTCGTCCGTGAGCGTCGCCCACTTCTTCATCTCCTGCGAGCTCACGCGGCTCAGCGTCTTGAGGTACGACTCCATGGCCGTCTTGTCCCTGCGCATGGCGGCGCGCTCCTGCAGGAGCTGGTAGATCATTTGGTCCTTGACGCGCACCAGCTCTTCGAGCTCGCGCTGTCGGCGCGACTGCTGCGGCTGCGAGCGCGGGTCGTCTGCCTCCTCGTGCTCCTCCTGGTTGCGGGCAGCAGACCTGGCGCTCCGGTCTCCGCGTGGAGACACCTGCGGGCTGCGAGTTCGACTGATGCGATCGTCAGACAGGCAGGCAGACAGGCAGGCAGGCGACGACAGCAGCAAGGCAGCGTGAAGACCTACGTCGTTGAAGGTGACGGCGGGGGAGACGGCGAGCGCGGAGGAGAAGCGGACCGAGAGCGCCGGCGCCAGAGCCGGTCGCCGTAGTCTTTCATGGCCAAGTACTGCGCCTCCTCCTGCGCGACGGGTGCGTGCGCGAGGAACCTGTGCATCTCGCGTGGCGTCACGTCAGCCCCTGCACTCCAGCAGCAGTCGTCAGTCTGTCAACCTGTCAGCTGGTCGGGGCTCAGCACGCGAGACGCACCTCGTCGGAGATACCGGCGCAGGAAGCGCGTGATCTCGTCAATGTGGTCCAAGTCGGTCTCCAGCACCTCGTACAGCGCCGTGGCGGGTTCGACGCCGTGGTACGCGTCCACATGGTCGTCGTCGCCGATCCCCAAGCCGCGTCGACCAGGCGGCTGCATGAACCGCACCGCCCGCTTGCCAGTCCGCGCTGTCGCCGACCGCGTTTGCTGCTGCGCGGTCTCATCCCGAAGCGCCGCCATCTAGACGCCAGGCAGACAGCAGCGAGTGAGTCGAGCCTCAACCCAGCGAGCCACTCGACGCTCGCGCGGCCCGACCTTGTGGACGATGCGCTCGCGCTGGGCGTCCAGCTCCTCCTTGCTCAGCTTGTGCAGCTCCCAGAGCGCCGCCTGGTACTGGCGCTTGGTCTCCGCCTCCTGCTTGGCCGTCGCGGACTCGCGGCCGCTGTCTGCGTCCTCGGTCGTCGGCGCTGGCGGTCGGCTCTGAACGACATACGGCGTGGTCAAGACGGCTGACGGGACCCATCGAGCGGCTGCCGCAGTCGTGCGCGCTCACCTGCTCGGGCGTGGGCGTCGGCTGTCCATCCGCCGCCTCCGGCTGTCCAGCAGTGGCGGCTGCCTGCTCGATGGGCGTGACGGGCACCCCGAGGTAGGCGCAGTCGCGCACGAAGGCCGCGAGCTGCGGCTGGAAGTCGGCGAAGAAGCGCAGAAACTTGTCGAGCGTGAGCGCGCCGGAGCGGTCCGCGTCGTACCGCTCGAAGAGCTGACCGGCCTCGAACTCCGAGTTGCGGTCCGCGCGCGCGTAGCCCAGCGGCACGCCGCGCGAGTCGGTCAGCGATAGTGGCGCCCGCGAGGCCCCGCGACCGGCCGAGGCCGCGTCTGGCGAGCTCGCGTAGTCGCGCACGAGCTGCAGGAAGTCGACGCGCGCGAGGCAGCCCGCGCGCGAGCGGTCGTAGCGGCGGAACAGCTGCACCGCGTCCGGGTCGGCCACTAGCGGCGCGGCAGGAGCGGCCACTAGCGGCGCGGCAGGAGGCGCATCCAGGCCGCTGCTGGCCGCCTTGTCCGTCTTCCGGCGCGCCTTGTCCTTGCTGCTCCTAGCCGAGGCCTCGCCCTTGGCCCGGTCCTTCTTCCTGGCCGCCGACGAGCCCTTCTTCTCGCCCTTGGTCGCCGGCATCCTCCTCGTCACTGGCCGGCCGCCTCGACAGCCGCCACCAGAACGCCGGGCCGTTTCAGCGACCGGCCGTTGCATGGGCGAAACGCTGGGCGAGGCGCTCGCTTCAGCAGCAGCAGCAGCAGCAGCAGCAGCAGCAGGCGTCCGTGTGGCACGCAGCGGGTCATCAGTCCATTGCCGGGAGGAGTCGCCGATCCCGTCGGCAAGGACGCAGGGGGACGGACGCGCTCCGTGGCGACGTCACACGTGGGAAGGCGGTGGGAGCAGCAGTTGGTTTGGGGGCGATGCTCGCGCGGGCCACCACTCGCGGCGGGACGAGCGCAACGAAGCAGACGAGCAGGACGGGTCAGCACCCCCGGCACGTCGAATGCGCTGCGAATCGTCCTGGGCAGCAAGGCGAGAGCCGCCTTGGCCGACGAGTCGCAGTATGGGGACTCAGGCACGCACTCGTCGCGCCTCGCGCTGCCTGGACAGCAGCAGCAGCGACTCGGCAGCCGTCAGCGACGACAGGAAGCCGACGAAGAGGTCAAGCACGCAGTGCGTCGCGGTGCGGGACGCGTTCAGGTAGAGCACGCGCTGCAGGTGGTCCAGCAGGCGCTGCCATTCATTCGCTGTCGGCACGGCGCACAGCTGCGCTCGTAACTCGGGCCACAGGGCGGCACTCGCGCGCGCGGAGGCGGCTCGAGGCGGTAAGGGGGATGCGCTGGCTCATGGGCACCGACACGTGCGCGACGGACGATGGCATCGCCCTGCACGGACCAGTAGGGCGGCGTCGTCCGTCCCTCATCTCGAGTGTTCATGCAGTGCAACATGCATGTGAGTCTTCAAGTCGATAATGGTGTCCAATTCCGTAGATATTTGTGATCAATTTGAGATTCAATTCGTCAGTTTACTCTTGCGACAAATACCGTAGACGTTTATGATGAAAAAGTGACATTTTCAACTAATATAAACTTGAATCAAATACCGTACATATTTGTGGCGAATTTGCGACAATTTCCGTAGGTCAAAGCTGATGACAAATAGCGTAGGTTTGTTGACAGACAAGATACATTTCTCGTAGGTCAACTCGAATGACAAATTGCGGATAGATAATGAAACAGACAAGTGACAATTACCGTAAATCACCAAATAAGACAAATACCGAATGTTTTGAGACAACCTAGCGATACTTTCCGTAGTATAAGTAGTACAGCACATACCACACATATTTCTCTCCTCTCGATGACACATACAGTAGTCATCATACGCTTTCAATTATATTTGTATCAATGACAGTAACCGTAGGTTTGATAGCATCAACGTTTGCTTCATTTTTTCGAGTCGATTTCAATCCAAGTCGAAAACGTGACTGCAACTGTATTTCAGAATGTGATGAATTTGTGGCAATTTTCTTTTGTTTACATGAAACTCTCTGCTTGTCCAAACCCGTGGCAAATGATGTATGGATTTGAGACCAGTATGTGACAATTTGCGTTGTCGGCGGCGGCGTGGGCGTCGACGCCGTGCAGCTGGGGGGGGGGGGGGGG
>JAADYB010000436.1:0-20739 GCA_023338075.1 Phytopythium litorale
GACGCCTGCAGTGGGAGCAGCTGCGGGTCACCTGGAAAAAAGAGGGGGTTAGGGCGAGTCGAGCCGAGTGCAGCGTGTCTCCTGCCCGGGACGGCGGCGTGTACTGGACGTACAGTGTATACTGCTGGCGCCTTTCAGGTGCACCGCCTGGATGCGGCAGCGAGGGCGTTCGGATATGCTCTCGAGCAGCGCGAGCATTTCCCGAGCACGGCGCGTCCATGTGTGCGTGTGACTCTCTCACGCGCGGGCAGCACGGCATCTGGGGGGAGGCGGTCGGTTCCTGGCGAGGCGGCAGCTCAGTCCCCCTGCCGAGGCTACTATACATCTCCAACTATACACCTCAACATGGAGCCAATCTGAGAACAGCGCTTGCATAGCAGAGCCAAGGCGGAACAAGGCGGTGGCCGGGGCGGGGGGGAAAAAAATCGCGGGCAGCACCCGGCGCTCGCTCGGCGGAGATGGAAGGTGCTCGGAAGTGGCATCATCAAGGCGCCTCTTGTGTGCGCGTACACATACTGGACGCCAGTCACTGGCCGCAAGTCGCACGCGGAGGCGGTGGTGGACGCCTTTTTTCGGCTCCTGGATGGAAACCGATCTCCCCGTGCGACTGACTGGCTCCTGCCCTGCCTTTCGTGGCCGGTTCAGCAGTCCGTGGGGATCCGCGCGCCGCTCATTTGCTGCAGTCAGATTGGCGGGTCCTCCATGGACGCCAGACAATGGAGACATGAGCGCCTCCTTCAGGATCCGGTACCGATCCGAGCGGTCAGCCAGCGGTCCGTGGACAATGGACAATGGACAATGGACGTGGCGGTTGGGCCTGTGGATGGTGGATTGCAGTGATCGAGAGGGCACGGCACGGCCGGATATTCTCCGTGAGAAACCCCGCGAGCAGGACGGACGGGGTCCGCGCTTTTCGATCGCGTCGGACCCCACACTTGTCGACACGGAGATCCTTGATGCTGTGGTCGTGCTTCTCTTGTTGCATCAGGCATCAGGAGCTGGCTTCGAACGCTGGACGGGATGAGACTGCATACCGCGACAGAGTTTTGAACCGATAAAAACCGGTACAGATAGGTAGAGTCAGTCCAACCCGTAATTACGCGTCCCATCGACTTTTTACACCCTCCACGACGCCAACCAGTCATTCGAGTGCGGCAAGTCTTCGCGGCGGCGCCATGCGAGCTCATTGCGCGATTTCTCCACCGCTGGGCACGCACGGTGCTGTGTGGATTTCATTTGCTGCTGTGTGCCTTTCGTGTTGAGCACGTGATATTTCTAATCAGCTACTCTGAACAGAGTTTTAGTCGACTCGCCAAAAACCATGTAGTAAAAAAGATCTGATGCTCACGACCACGATGCATGCCATGCGTCGCTGCATTCTTCTTCATCGCCATGCCATGCACTGGACCAGTGGTGTGTGCCTCGCAGCCACCAGTGGCCCACCACACAACACACTCCACTCAATTTCAGCAAACCACAGCTCGAGCCGCATCAAAAATGGATGCTTTTTGGCCAATGATGTCAAACACAGTCGCGAGCTCCCCCGAAAGCGCCATTTCCCACGAAACGATGCCACTCGAACCCAGCAAATTTGTGCCTCCGCCAAATTGCCCAACCCGACGCCTTCACTTGCACTGGCCGTCTGAATTTTTTGACAGCCAGCTGCCTCGCATTCTGGCAAAGTGGCGGGTGGAGGCGTGCCACATGGCCGAAATTTTCAGACCCTAACCGTCTCCGATAAAAGATCCTGTATTTGGCCAATCCGCATCGCAAACGACTCCGTCAAGCCCTTTCGATTGGTCCAATATGCGATTTCCCAGACAGCGCATGGCGATGGAAGCCATCTTGGCGCCAACCTCCTGTGGCGGATTCCCCCGCGCGGCGCTGGGCTCCGACCGGTAAAGAACAATCGGCGGGCGGAGATGAAGCGCGAGCGGGCGACGCTGGCGGTGGTCTCGCACCGCAAGGCCGGGAGCGTCGACGGCCGCAGCCACGAGGAGTGCTGCGTGCTGCGCAAGCGGCTGCGCGGGCTGCATGTGCCGCAGCCGACGCAGCAGCAGGCGCCGCAGCTTCAGCAGCAGCAGCAACAGCAACAACAGCAGCAGCAGGCGGGGGCATCCATGTCGATGCAGAGCGTGAGGATGCGGCTGGCGGACTTTATCGAGGTGACGCCGTTCGACCGCGAGGCGGTGGCGCCCGAGGAGCTGACGGCGTGGGTGGCGGAGATGGCGGCGGACTTTTACAGCGAGCTGTCGGTGCTGTACGACATGCTGTCGGACGTGAAGGCGCCGAGCAGCGAGGCGCGCGCGATGGACGAGCTCATGCGGCGCATGGGCTATTTATTGGAGCGCGAGGCCAGGGCACCGGGCGGAGAGGACCTCGCGAGCCGCTGGAGCGGCCTGCGCAACGTGTACAGCGGGCTCGTGCGCGTGTACATCTTCCTCTTCCAGCGGTACCACCGCGAGTTCGTGGTGCTCGAGGTGGGTGAGCTGCTGGGCGCGTGCTGGCACCGCTTGCTCGCGTTCGCCATGGAGCACCGGCTGCTGGACGACGAGTTCCTGCGCAAGGTGTACGAGCACGTGGCGGCGCTCGTGGACGCGAGCGGCCGGCTGATGGGCTGCGTCTAGCCCTCGAGCCGTGGGCAAAAGGAGGGAGGCGCCGTGTAAAAGAACCGTACCATACAACAAGCATTTTGTGCACTCGGGTCGCCTCGACTGCTGTATCATCCTTCCCGTGCTGCAGCCGAGGCGTGGCATCGTCCCTCTTGCGTCCATGCGCCGAGTTGGTTTGCGCCGTGCAGCAGGGAACGTGGCCTCACTCACCCTCACCCTCACCCTCGCCGCCAGCCTGGCCCGCCACCCAGCGCGGCCGCGAGTCGCCAGCAGCGCTGGACACGGCGGCTGCATGCATCCAGCAGGACTGCGGGCTCGCCCTCCAGCATTGAGCGGTATGTCCGCCACTTGACGCAGCGCATTGACGAGCCCGACGCAGTGTGGCCAGATGAATGCAGCCTCACAATGGGCGGCATGCCGATCACCTCGGTATACGAACGAACAAGCTCTCGGACAGGCTCGTGACGGACCTTTCAACGCCTCACTCCAAGCCTTGCCAACGGTCCATGAGAACTCTCTGGCCACTAAAACCAGGTATCATATGCGAAACGCGCGCCAGTCTGATTTCACTCGCGCCTTGTATGCCGCAGGAAGTAAAAGTCCACATCCAGAGTGATGGTTCTTTTCATGGTTTCCGCGCCACCAGCGGCAAAGGTTTCACGTGGACTTGCCATCTTCCGCGCAGCACAAGAAAGGCCACCGGCGGCGGGCGGCGGCATCGCTTCCCTCGGGCTTCGCGCGGCGTCCCCTGGTCCCTGGAGCGCGGCGGACGGCGGGCAGAGACCCACCGGGCGGCAGGCGCCATGCTCTCGCTGTGCGACGCGCTGCGGGCGCTCACGGCGCCGTGTCTGGCCGGCGGAGAGGACGCGGACGCGCGCTACTGCGCGGCGCGGCAAGAGGACCCGGCGCGCGCCAAGGAGCTGGTGCTGTACGGCGGCCGCGCGCACGCGAATGCGCACGCGAATGCGCACGCGCAGACGCAGAAGCTGCGGCGGTGCGCCCGGCTGCGGGTCGCGCGCAAGCAGCAGCAGCCCCAGCCGCAGCGGATGGAGGACGTGCTGGGCGTGGAGTTCGAGCCGTCGTCGCACGCGGACTTCCGCGTGGCGGTGGCGGCTGTGGCGCCCGGCAGCCAGGCGGAGACGGTTGGCGTGCGCGTGGACGCGCTGGTCGTGGCGCTGGACGGCAAGTCGGTGCGCGGGTGGAGCCTGCAGCAGGTGCGCGGCGCACTGCAGCGCGCGGTGCTTCCGTCGCTGCTGACGCGCGCGTCCTCGGCGGTCTCTCGTGTCGACATGGAAACCGCTGCAGGACCTCGCAGCGAGGTGCTGATCGAATTTGCGCAGTACGTCGACGCGAGTGGCGCGGGAGAAGCAGCGGGGAAGAGCAACGGCGTGGACAAGAACCCGTATGCGCTGACCCACTTCCCGTCGCCGCAAGGCGAGCAACACCCGGACGTGAAGAAGTTTTTCGAGGACTCGGAGCAAGAGACCGCGGTGCCTGCAGCAAGCGAAGATGAAGGAGATCACGCGTCGGCGCTGCCGCTTCACCGGAGAGAGCGGTCGCGGTCGTTCAAGCACTTCTGGATGTCCGACCGGTCCTCCAAGGCTTGCTACGAGTGCGAGCAGCTGTTCACGTTCTTCCGGCGGCGCCACCATTGCCGCTCATGTGGCCAGATCTTCTGCACGAACTGCTGCGCGCGCTTGCCGCAGTCGTTCGGCGGCAACAAAGTGGACGACTCCATCGGCCGCTTGCGCAAGCAGTTAGTGTGCCACACATGCCACCGGCAACTGCGCGAAGGACTGCAGATGGAGCTGACTGGCGCCACCTTCGAGACAGAGGGTGTGGCCAAGTCGAACGACTCGAACGTGTCCCAGACACTGCTGCTGATGCCGCAGCATATCACTGAGGCGCTCGAGCGGTCGACGTCAGATACGTCCCAGTGGAAGCACCTGGACAAAGGCGAGCTCTTCGACAGAGACGAGATTAGCGACGACACACGCTCAAGCGAGCAGCCGGACAAGACTCGAGCCACGGCAGCCCTCTTCACCATGTTTCCGAAGGTGCAGATCAAAGCGAGCGTCCAGCACCTCGCCCACCAGCCTCACTTTCACGAGCTCAGCAAGGATTCCAAGCAGCGCGAGAAGGTGATTGAGACGCGGCCGCGAGCATCCAGCGAGACTGTGGTTATCCTCGGGCGTGAAGGCACCCGCAACGAGGACATTGTGCGCTCCGTGAGCAAACTCAAGCGCTCAAACAGCAGCACGTACATTGGTAACCCAAGCATCCACCGATGGAGCGAGGCGGAGTTCAAGCGGTTAGTCGCACAGTCTCACGCAGAGGCGCGCATCGCAGGCACGTTCCCGTCGTCAAAGAGCTCGACGGCAAGCAGGCCAAAGTCGATGTCAGGCCAGTTCGACACGACACGTTTTGGTGGTTCCGTCAGCACTGACCCCTTCGGAAGCGGTGGTGCCAACGGCAGCAGCGCTGTACTTCGACCGTCTGGAAGCGGAGAGCGCGGCCGTAACAACACGGTAGCGAGCTATGCTGAGAGCGAGCGCCTTGCGATCAAGGAGTCCAAGATATTGTCGGTGATTGGGCTATCAGATGACGCGTGCGACGGAACAAAGGACCCGGAGTGGAGATCTCGAAAGCAAGAAGCGTTGCAAGAAATGGCCCAGCACGCGCAAACCAGACTCGAAGAGCGGATCTTTGCCATGCTCGAGCACTCGAGCGAGATCTCGAAGCTGTTCATGCTCGAACAGCATCGCTGGATGCAGATTATCAATCTGTTCACGAACCGTGCGGCGATGACAGTGTCCTGCGAGCCCGAGCAGGGCGACAGCATGGACATCATGGAGTACGTGCGCGTCCAGTGCCTGGAAGGCGGCCGTGTTCAAGACAGCTTCTTCATCGACGGCGTCATGGTCCACAAGAGCCTGGCGCGAAAGGGTATGCGAAGTGACATCTTGAAACCTCGCATTTTGCTCCTCGCGACGGAGTTGGACTACCAGCGCAAAAAGGAGGCGATCTCGTCCCTTGAGAGCGTCGCGGGACAAGAAGTCGAGTACATGCACATCGTGACGGAGAAGATTCTGACACTACGCCCCGACATTGTCATGTTCGAAGGGCACGTGCACCGAGTCGCTGAAGAGCTGCTGGTCAAGGCAAACGTCGCGGTGGTCAAGAACGTGCGACTCATTGATCTACAGCGTATCGCTCGATGCACGGGCGCGTCAATCTTGACATCGTACGATCACGTGGACAAAATGTCGGACAAGGGCATTGTCGGCACGTGCGCGCGGTTCTACGTGATGGTGAGTGATCAAGCGCCAAAGAGCGCCAAGCGCATCAGCTACAAGCTCTCGTCGCCGTCGATGTCCCAGCATGCACTGAAGGTCCCTAACGGAGACGACAGCGATCGCGCTTCTGTCTCATCAACTACGTCCTCGACATTGGACGGGCGGCATCCGCGGAAGAAGCGCGTGCAGCGACAGAATATTGTGTTCGAAGGTGGTCTCTCATCGAAGGGATGCACGCTGTGTCTGCGTGGCGGGTCCCCAGAGGTGTTCAGCGAAGTGACCGAGATCCTCGCTTCCACGATCCGCGCCGCGTACAATATGAGGCTGCAGCGAGCTGTTCTGACCGAGTACGGATATGTGCCACCGCCGCAGCAAAGCGAGCGTTCCGTCGCAGAGGAGTGGTTCGCCAAGTGCTCGACGTCGCTGTACATCTCGCTCAAGTCGAACTCGCTGTCCATGCGTGCGGCTCTGAAGGAAACCCAGTCGATGTGCAAGTGGTGCAAGGCGCACACGCGCTACAACAACATCAGCTCGTTGCGTGTGTTGAAAAGCGCGCATGACGGCGTCGATGCGAGCGGCACAGGTGCAAACGGGAGCTGCATTGTCACCGGCGGTTTGGCGATGAACCAGTGCACGTGTGGCTCCAAGCTGTCGTACGCGCTGCGAGACCGGATCTTGTTCTCCACTTGTTGGAGCGCGCTCGAAGGGAAGTCCGCGTCCAAAGCCGAGATGATGTGCATTGACTTCTACAGTTCGAACGATATGTCACTGGGCCAGTTCCTGGAGAAGTTCTGCTTCGACGGCAGCAAGAGTGAGTTCAAGCGCGCGTTCACGACGTCCAAGCTGTCGTTCTCCCACGACACGGGGCGGATCACGATTCGCGTCAAGGACCTCAGCGATGTGAAGGACCAGAACGAGAAGCAGATGCCAGCGGCCGACCTTCTGCGGGATATCAACCACCGAGCCGTGCTGCGCCTTGTACGATCCGACAAGCTCGTTCTTTGGTCAAGAAGCATCGCGAGCGAGAGCAGCCTGGGCGGCAGCAGCCCGCTGTCGGTGCAATACTCGGTGTTGCCGAGGGATGCGTGCAATTACTCGTTCGGCAAGTTCCTTGAGGACCTGCTCTACGGGAAGCCAATGAGCCTCGACGTGAACCGCTTCCCACACCTCGCAGGCATCTCCGGCTCGCGCGATCCGTCGCTCGTGCACTTCTTCTCGCGCCGGGGCCGTGTCGTGAGCGTGCAGTTCGAGCCGCTCGAGCCCGTGCTCCACGTCGCGCTCCAGCCAGCATTATGGCAGGATCATGTTGATCACGAACAGCAACTCGTCGCCGTGCACGAACTGTGCGACCTCGCCCGCGAAGTCTACGTGGTGACGACCTCGAAGATCGCCGAGTCGATGGCGGACCCCGTCGCAGCCTTCCATGCGAAGCACAACCTGAAGATTCTACGCAACGAAGTCCAGCAGTGGTACTCCTGCTTTGCGTCGACGCTGGAGAGTAACCCGCCGCAGGACATTTTCGCGAACAACGCGCACTTCAAGCAGATTTACGACAACGGCGTGCGCTGGAGTCTTCGCATCACGCAGGCGGTCCAAGCGACGGTGCGTCCAACCATGAACAACTTGTCAAACAGCCCGAAGAGCGCTCTTCCCCGCGCCTGGTTCGATTTGTTGCCGTCCGGTGGGGCACAAGATGCAACAGTCCAGGTTCCTCCCGCTCAGACGTCAACGGCAACATCAACTCTCAACTTCCAGGAGCCAGGCAGCTTGGAAAACCTCGCAAGCTTCGCGCGCAGCTTGGCGCTTGCCAGGGCTAATGGCGGCACAACGCCCGTCGGCTTCAGCCACGTGGCGAACGAAGTCACCAACACCCTTCGTCTCCGTAATGCGCACACCGTCAGCGTCCCAGAGCTGAATGAGGCGTGGAGCATGGAGGAGAACTTCGATGCGTACGACGAGACCAGCCGATCGTTTCCAAACGGATCCATTGGCAGTGGCTCGTTCTCGGCGAACCCGAATGTGTTCGCGACCGCGGCATCGACCATCGGGTCCATCAGTTCCAAGCAAGCGCTGGAGAATTTCCGGCGCATTCAACAGGCGAAGAAGGGCGACGAACTCGGATACCTCAAGCTGCCGAAGAGGCTACTGGCGTGGCACCCGAGCCTCCCGTCAGGCGTCAACAACAATGTTGTGCTGGTGAATGCGGCTCAGCCAACCTCGGTCGTGGCGTACTCTCTCTTCTCGAAGGAGTACGCCAAGTGCGTCAAGGACTACATTCGTCGAGAAGCTAGCAGTGCTGCCGCTGCTGCCACGAACTCAGACAGTGCCGCCGGCAGTTCGACGGACGAGACGACGCGCAGTATGCTGCGTATCTTGCGAGCATCGGCACGCACCAACGTGGACCACTCGTTTGCGGACGAGAACCAGTTCCAGGCAGCCACGACGCGCTTCAGTTGCAAGTCGTACTACGCGATGCAGTTCCACGCGCTGCGGCACCTCTACTACGGCGGCGACCGTAACTACGTCGAGTCGCTGTGCGAGTGCCAGCAGTGGAACGCGGCCGGCGGCAAATCTGGCGCGGGTTTCCTCAAGACGCGCGACGAGCGGTTCATCGCGAAGGCGATCCCCGAAATCGAGCTGCAGATGTTCCTCAGCATGGCGAACGAGTACTTTGGATACATGGCCAAGACGTTCGAGGACGACTTGTCGTCAATGCTGTGCAAGACGCTGGGCATTTACAAGGTGTCCATCATGGAGGGCGAGCGCGAGCAGAAGATGTGCGTCATCGTCATGGAGAACCTGATGTATGGCCGCGAGGTGAACTTTTCGTTCGATCTGAAGGGGAAAATGGACGGCCGCTACAAGACCGTGGACCCGGGTGAGAGCCGGCCAGTGCTCTGGGACCGCAACTTTGTAGAGATTGCCGGCGGGATCCCTCTGCCGCTGCAAGAGTCGGCCATGTCATTGCTGTTGTCGGCGATCATGAACGACACAGGGTTCCTTGCGTCTGTGCAAGCGACCGACTACTCGATGCTGGTTGGTTACGACGTCGACAAGCAAGAGATCGTGGCGTCCATCATCGACTACATCCACAAATACGACTTCATGAAGATGATGGAGCACGCAGGGAAGCGGTTGATCCAGGAGGAGGGCGAGATCACGGTGCTGAACCCGAAGCACTACCGCAAGCGCTTCTGCCGGGCGATGACCAAGTACTTTGTCACGATTCCGTCGCGCTACACGAAGGTTACCACTGTGAGCAGCTCGCGGACTGTCCCGTCACACGGCCTGCCACCGATCGGAAGCAGCAGCGCCTATGGCGGCAGTTTGGGCGGTGCGATGAATGTGAGCGCCGGGTCAAGTGGCACGGCGATGAACGCCTCGGTGGATGACGACCGCGACGAGAACAGCAGTCAGTACGGCTTCGGAGGGCTCAACTCGGCGCTCTCGACCCCGCTCAACGCCGCCGACAACACGCGGAATGGACGCACGTGGTGAGGGTGAGGAGCAGGCAGGAGACGGTGGGGATGGATGGACGCGGCTTGCTGGAGAGTGTACATTACGACGAGTAGGATAGGCGCGAGTGAAAGCCACTTGTTCTCGCATCCAACTCTTGTTGGCGGTGCGAAGTCAACAAGTGCAAGACGCGCACGAAGGAGATGGCGAAAACCAAAACGCGAAGAACGAGTTCAGACCTGAACCGAAAATGTCGGTGTGGTATTTTTGGCCCGACGCTCGCAAAGGTGAGCTCGAACTCTGGTTGTTGTTGACATGGCGGTTCGTGATGTCCACGGCTGACGACGAGCATGGCGAGGAGGACGCGACAACCACCGTGATCCTGGAGGCGACCCTGCTGGATTATACCCCCGCATTGGCGCTCAAGAACCCGTTCACATCGAAGGGTTCGCGTGCCTGGTCGTGGAGACGCCAAAGCGGCGGCGGGGCTGCGACCAAGAGACAAGGCGAGCGCAGACAAGCGGGCATCGTTCAGGTACGCACGCCCAGTGTCATGATGATCAATGATCTCACTAACCACGTTATCTTTCCAGCTGCTGAAGAAGACGCCAGTGTCGTCGACACCCTTGGCGCATGACGAGCCAACGTTCTGGCTCCGGTTCTGCGATGTATCCGTGCGGAACGACCGAGACCTGCCGCTGTACGTCGTGCTCTCGACCGTGTCAGCCACGTCGCTTGATGCCAATGGCACGATGGATGGCAAAGTAGTTGGAGCACTCGGACTACAAAGCGAGACTGTACTGTTAGACATTGGGCCCGAGGGTCAATGGCGGCAGGCGGTGCTGCCCCGGGAGTTCGAGCAGCAGCTCGCGCTGTTCAATCCGCTGGTGTTCTCTTCGGTCGCCATCCTCAAGCCGTCTGCTGCGCGACCTCCGAGCGCGCAGCCCATTCCGTTTGCGTTTGGCGCGTTCGCTCCATACACACCGCCTCAAAAGTCTCCAGGACAACTCGCGCGCGAGAGCGAAGCCCTTGCGGCTGCGTTGCTCACTATGGACAACGATGCAGAGGTTGTCCAAGGAGGTGATGGAGACGACAGCAGCAAGAGCGATACACTGGCGCTCGATGCGCTGCAGCGGAGTGCGCGGCGGCTGTTTCGGCTGTTTGACACGGACAAGTCGAACTCGATCGACTTTGACGGTAGGAAGGAGCACACCATTGCCCGTTATGCTCAGCGATCTGACACTCGTCTTCCAAGAGTACAAGCGAATGCTGGCGTACTCCAAGCTCAACTTGCTCGAGTCCAAGGCGCGGAGGTTCTTCCAGCTCGTTGACGACCAACACAAGTACGCTCGCATCGTGTTATTCGTGCAAGCACTGCTTGGGCTGACATGTAGAATGCGCTTTGGCCGAACGTCGAACAGGGGCTACATCGATGAGCGCGAGTTCGTGGTCGCGCTCTACATTGCCAACTACCTGAGGCTCCATGGTGAGGGCTCGAGCGGTGACAAGCGACCAACAGCAGCGCTGTCTCCATCCGACGTCTTTCATCAACTGGATGGTGACCATGATGAGATGCTGAACGTATTCGAGTACGAGAGAGCTATCGAGCTGCTGGGCGTCTCACGCTCCACCCCAAAGCAGGCGGCCAGCGTGCGCACACATTTCCAGGTATCGTCCGCGTTCATGACGCTCGCGCAGTTCAAGCGCGCGTGGGTGGACCAGATTGACGTTCGAAGCGAGCTCAGCAAGCGGGGCATCAGCCCTAACCAAGTCCCACAAGAGGCAGCAGCCTCGCTGTCGCTTCACCATGTGTTGACCAAAGGTCGACGCGATATGGAGCGCCTGAAGCAGTTGCTGCTGGATTCCATTGACGAGGTGGAGCGCCGAGAAGTAGGGCTCGCGCTCAAAGCGAAAGCCGAGGTGGTGGAGATGGACAAGCGACGGCGCGAGGAGGAGCAAGAGGCTGCTCGAGCGCTGTTCAAGCAGCACCGGCACGCAGCCACGGAGACCCGCACGAACGAGGCCATCCGTGAGCGCCAGGACAAGATCCGGCGCCGAAAAGAGCGTGTGATCAAGGATCGCCAGGCCAAGGAAGAGCGGAAGCTGCTGCAGAAGATGACGCATGAAGCCGAGCGACGCTCTCAGCTTGAAATGCAGGTCGCACGTGAGCTCGTTGCTACCAAGGCGGAGATACTAACGCTGCAAAAAGCCAAGAGCGGCGCGGACGTAGTAGATCTGAGGTCCCGCAAGCTGAAGGAACTGCCAGAGACGCTGATGCGTGGCCGAGACGCACTTGCAGCGCTTTCGAGCTTGCTGGTGCTTGATCTGGGCAAGAACGAGCTGACCTCGCTCCCAGGCTCGATCTTCACGCATCTCTTCGTTCTCAAGTCGCTGGATGTGAGCGAGAATCTGTTGGAGACACTGCCAGTCGAGATTGGCGAAGCGAACGACTTGGTGACGCTGAACTTGCGGAGTAACCGGCTAAACCTGCTGCCTGCAGAGAGCATCCGCAAGCTGGGGAAGCTCAAGGTTCTCGACTTGGCGTTCAATCGCCTCACGCGCTTCGGCGATGAGTGTGACGCCAACGGGTTGCCGGCACTGGAAGAGCTTGACTTGTCCTTCAACGCCCCGTTTGATACGCTTACGGAGTCGGTCGGCTCTCTCGCGTCCCTCAAGCGCTTGGCGTTGAAAGGGAACACGAAGCTGGTGCGACTGCCGATCAACATCCATCATCTCCAAGCACTCGCGATGCTGGACTGTTCATCCTGCGGCCAACTCCGTCGCGTTGGACGCGACGTGTTTGGTCGATCGCTGCGCTCGTTGAGGCGCGTCGACCTTTCGTTCAATGCACTCGTGTCGCTACCCGAGAGCATTGGTCAGTTGCGGGAACTGCAGGACTTAGCAGTGCGTGAGAACGCCCTTGTCACGCTGCCGAGCACGTTCGGAGACCTCTCGAGTCTGGTGATGCTCAACTGCGAGCACAACCAGCTGGAGAAGCTACCGCGAGCAGCTTTTAGCGAGCGGATGACAGCGATGGAGACGCTCGTGCTCTCGCGCAACAAACTGCACGACCTCCCTGAGACCATCGGGCTGGTGACGAACATGCGATTGCTCAAGGTGTCGAACAACCGCCTGACGAGCGTCCCCATGGAACTCGGGGCACTGGTGAACCTGACGATGCTCGACCTGTCGTGGAACGCCTTGGACCACCTCCCAGAAGAGCTCGGGTGCCTTGCTGCGCTTCGGCACTGTGATCTCTCACACAACCAGCTCCAGCATCTGCCGTCCTCGATTGTTTTGTGGAAAAAACTGCGGCTGCTCTCGTGCAGCGACAACCGACTCACCTGTCCGCTGACACCGTCACTGTGCAACCTCCGTGAACTCGAGTACCTCGACTTGTCTCGCAACACGCTGCGAGCGCTGGACGCGTGCGTGTACGAGCTGGAGAACCTCGAGGTGCTGAACGTGTCGAGTAACAAACTGACGTTGCTGCCCCGAGAAATGGGTAGCGGCAGCAACTGCCGTCGTCTGCGCAAGCTGGATCTGTACAGGAACAAGCTGTCTGCGCTCCCGCTCGAGTTCGCCGAGCGGCTTCTCGACCAGCTAGAAGTGCTGGTGATCGATGGGAATCCGCTTACAAGGCTGCCGGAAAAGTGGAGCGCCAAGTGGGGACCGCGTGATCAGTTCTCGACTGCGTTCTCGGGAGGGTATACGCCCGCAGAGGCCAAGGACTGGACGCGAGACTGTGCTGACTGGTACCCTTTCATCGTCGAGACTTGGCGAGATCTGATGTTGGCAAGGCAGCATGAACCGAAACGCAGTAGCGATGGTGCCTTCGGTGTGGAAGAGGCCATCCCCACGTGCGAGGACGTCGATCAGCTGCTACCAGTCGTCTCGGGCGACGACTTCGTCTGCAGTGTCCGGGCCAAAATGGGCGAAGACAAGTGGAAGGAGCGGTACCAGCGGCTGGTGCTGCACTACTACTACGAATTCCGGCACGTTGGCCACACGATCGCGTTTCATGAGCGCAGTGCAGAGGTTGAACAACAAGTTGAACGGCAGGAAGCGGCAGTGGAGCAGCGAGTTCATAACCTGCGCGACGCTCGAGCGGAGGAGGCGATACAAGAGAACAACGCCTTTCGAGCGAAAGTCAACGCCGCTTATCACATCGAAGACGCGGTCGAGCTCGCTCGAAAGTCGGTGAGCAAGCGCCACATGCACGAACGCCGGCTGATCGTGAGTGCGCAACAGGAATCGGCCGCTCTAAATGAGCAGATCAGGGCGAAGCTGCCGATCGCAAAGCAGCGAGAAGCGGAGCGCCGGCGTCGCGAACACGCCGCTATCTTGCTGAGCATACACGAGCACACACAAGAGAGGAGGGAGAGTCAGTCCAAGCGAGTGGCGCACGGAGGTGCAAGGTACAAGTATGGACGAGTTGCGGCGGCTGGCGAGGCAGACGATGCGACAGAGGAATCTCTTCGAGGGTAGCAGCGCAGCGAGGTGCACAGAGCGAGATGCCATTACAGAATGCAGTCGATTTCTCCTCCACCTGGACCTACTCAGTCGTCGGTGGCTTCACCAGCCGCAGCAGCAGCCTCTTCCTCGAGCTGCCGCTGTCTCGCGCGCTGCTCCGCCGCGTCCAGTTGTTCGCGGAACGCGATCGCCGCCTGCGTCCACTGGAAGAAACACGCAGCGATGAAGCACGCTGTCTCCACGTCGCCCTTGCTGATGTCGCCGAGCGTCTGCTTGACCGAGGTCACCGCCGGTGGGGTTTGAAGCGGAAAGTTCGCCAGGCTTGCCGACAGGTTCGCCTCCTGCAGCAGTGGTGCGAGGCGATCCCAAGACGGAGCCTTGGTCACAGCGTTCGTCAGAGCAGTTCGAGGGTACCCAAGAAGCTCCAGCGCGGCCGCGAAGACCAACAATGCAGAGCCTTTGAACGGGATGACACGCACGGACGTCGTAGCTAGTGTCGGGACGAATGATGTCATCAGCTCGGTCAGGTACATGAGTCGCTGCTCGGCCTCCTTGAGCGGCCTCTCGTGCTCGTCCGTGATGCCTTGCAGCAGCAGCGCCAGGTTCTCCTCGCGTTCGGCGATCTGGCCGTTGAAAGCTGTCTGGAAGTCGCGCAGTTGCTCGTCCTCCGTCGCCGCCACTCGCTCGCGCTCTTTCGTGAACAGCTCGCGCTCTAGCTGCTCCAGAGTCGTCGCGAACAGAGTGGTCGTGCGCTGGAAGGACTCGATCTCAGCCTGAGAGAACGCCCGCGCCTGGCCCATCGTGTCGATGGAGACAACTAACCACTGCTCTAGCGCGTTTGGCTCCTCTGGGTTGCCCTCGTTGACCACGTCGGCGTGCAGATAGCTCTTGAACTGCACGGCGCGAGTCAGATACGCGCCGAGCTTGGGGACACCGAAGAACTTCATCCTCGGCTCGCGCAATACATTCTCGACGTGCAAAAACTTGGGAAGCGATGGTGGCAGCGGGTTGCCATCCTCGTCGACCGCGGCCGGGTCCGCCTCGATCTCCTTGAAGACGTCGAACGTGATGCCCTTGTCCTCCGTCACGACCTTGTCGATCGCGATCGACCCCGCGCCTCGCGAACTCGCAATGAAGTGCACCACCTGAGCGCCAGCCGCGTCCGTTCCTTTGCGTCCAATGTACGCTTCCTCAGCACCGAGCGCGATACTCAGCCACTCGGTGTAGCGCTGCAGCAGGCGCGGGACGCTCGCCTCACTCTGCAGCTGCAGCGGGAGGTTACCTTCCTGCGCGAGCAGCAGCGCGAGCTCGGCGTCGGCTTCACTCGCGACAGAGAGGCTCTGAGCGTCGCTGGTTGGTCTCACCGTTCCCGGGCGCTGCTGCTGCTGCACCTGCTGCTTCTCGACCGCGTTTGCCACGTACTTGAGCAGGTAGTTGCCGAGGAACTCGACCGGGTCCTCGGGCTGCGCGATCGCCAGCTGCGCCATGGCCTCCGTCAGCGGCGCCGCCACCGTCTGCCGCAGGTACGCGTGGTCCACCTCGAACGGCGCGCTCATGCTGTCTGCAGCGGTGACCAGCGGCAGGGCTTGAGGCAGCAGGAGAGAGGCGATGTGAAGGCGCCAGCATCGATCTCCGCATCAGGGAGCTCTCGGGACGCGAAACGACGCGTCGGGTGAAGTTGAGTGCCTCTAATAGAGCGCCCACATACCTTCTGAACATGATGCGTACT
Organism: Phytopythium litorale; assembly: GCA_023338075.1. NCBI lineage: Eukaryota > Oomycota > Peronosporomycetes > Pythiales > Pythiaceae > Phytopythium > Phytopythium litorale. The sequence goes on from JAADYB010000436.1 coordinate 15,567, forward strand.
TACCATCTCCATCCGTACTTATCGTTGATTCGTACTTTGAGAGATAGACAGGGTACACACCTGCCTCTTATCTGCCGCCGCGTCATGCGCACTTTCTCGATCCACGGCGGGCGTCAAGCAGCGAGCGGCAAGCGGCGAGCGGCAGGCCGAGCGTAGAGCAGGAGGAAGAGGAAGAGGAGGGAGAGGAGGACGAGGCGGAGGAGCGACTGCTGCGGAGTAAAGGGTCGCGATGCTGACGGCGGCGGCGGCGCAGTCGCTGCAGGACAAGCAGAAAGGTGCGCGCGCGTCTCGGCTGGGGACGGCCGCGCTTCCCTGCGCGATCTACTGACACTTGCGGCACTTTGCGGAGCAGCGAACCTGCTGCGCATGCTGGACTTTAACGCGGAGAGCGTGACGGGCCTGGGTGACGGCGGCGCGGACGCTGGGTAGGCGCAATCCCCAGTCAGAGGAGGGTAGTCACGCTTGCTGACCGACGCTTGTGTGTGTGTGGACGACGTGCAGGGACCGGTGGGGCAACCAGTGGAAGGTGCTCGTGTACGACCGCTTCTGCCGGGACATCATCTCGCCCATCCTCAAGCTGCATGAGCTGCGCAAGAAGGGCGTGACGCTGCACATGCTGATCGACGCCGAGCGCGACGCCATCCCGGACGTGCCGGCCATCTACTTCGTTGAGCCCACGCGCGAGAACATCGAGCGCATCGTGGCCGACTGCTCCAGGGAGCTGTACAGCGCCGTGCACCTCAACTTTGCGCACCCGCTGAGCCGCGAAGCACTCGAGCTGCTCGCGCGCGCGTCGGTCGAGGCTGGCTGCACCAGCATGGTGCGCTTGAACAATCGGTCTGTCCAGCAGCAAACAGAGTGAAGGACTGACCGTGTCTTGCTGCGTGGAAATGAGACAGATCTCCAAGGTGTACGACCAGTACACGAACTTCGTGTCGCTCGAGCCGACGCTCTTCTCGCTCAACCTGCATGAGAGCTACCGGGCGTACAACGACCCGAGCGTCGCGGACTTGCAGATCGAGCAGAACATGACGGGCATCGTCAAGGGACTCTTCTCCGTGCTCGTCACGTCCGGGAGAATACCCGTGATCCGCTGTCCCAACAACGACGGCCCGTCGCGCATGGTGGCTGAGCAGCTCAACAACATGATCCGCGAGCACCTGGTGAGTGCTCTGCGCGGTTGGGTCGGGTGCATACACCAGGAGCGATGGCACGGACTGACTGTGTTCTTGTGACTGTCAACTCTTCTTAGAATGCCAGGGATGGCGTCTTCAACGACACCTCGTCCAACTTCCAGGTGCGAGGAATAGAGCTGCGATGCGTGAGCATTGCTGATCAAGTGACTGACTTATTACCGGCTTATGTCTGTAGCGACCTGTTCTGATCATTATGGACCGAAATGAAGACCTCGCATCCAGTCTGCACCACCCTTCGACCTATCAGGCTTTGGTCGACGATTTGCTGAAGATCCAGATGAACCGCGTCAAGGTCACGGTGAAGTCTTCGGCCGGTGAAGATGGCGCGGCGCCGACTCCTGAGCGCCAGTCAGAGAAGGTCTACGACTTGGATGTGACGAGCGACAAGTTTTTCGAGACCCATGCTGGCAGCCTGTTCCCGGACGCTATTGACGCGAACGAGGAAGAAATGAAAATCGTGACACGGAAAGAAGAGGAGATCCGCGCTCGGGTACGCCTGCAAGCATCTGATCGTGGCTCGATGAACGATGACTGATGAACGGATCCATTGTTGTATCAACAGACTGGTGGTAACGACACGCTTCTGAACGGCACGAAGGACCTTGTGGCTGCCGTGGATACTCTCCCGGTGCTGGTGGAAAAGAAGAAGATGCTGGAGATTCACACCAACATTTTCCACGCAGCGTTCGAGAGCGTCACGTCACGCCACATCCCATCGTACTCGATGCTCGAGCAGAAGCTGATCGACGGCTCGCATGTCGATAAGAACGAGCTGCTGCAGCTGCTGTCGAACCGCGAGATGGGCACACTCGCCGACAAGATGCGTTTGCTCATGATTTACTACTTGTCGAGCGGCGCCACGAGCGCGGAAATCGGAGAGTTCGAGAGCGCGTACCAGCAGTTCGCCGAGTCGACAGGCCAGCCGGATACGTTCGCACAGGCTTGGAAGTTCGTCAAGAAGCATACGGCGTTCCAGAAGCGCGCGAGTGTCGGCAGCTCGCTGCTCAACGATGGCGCCGCGCAGGAGAACAGCACTGGAGTCAACATGAGCAAGTTCAAGGGGCTCGCGCAGGGTTTCCTAGCGCAGGCCGCCGCGAGTGTCAAGAACTTTTTGCCGGAGAACAAGAAGCTGCACGTCACGCGCGTGGTGGATGCCATTTGCGAGATGCGGCCCAACACGGAGGACGACAGCTTCCTCTACCTGGACCCCAAGGTATGGCTCTCTCAGACAGATCCAATTCATACTTGCATCGCTGCTAACGCCATGTACGCGTCGTGTTGCCTTCCAGATCCGCGCGAACGGCGATGTGCCAAGACAGCGGACGCCCTTCCGCGAGGCGATGGTATTTATGATCGGCGGCGGCAACTACAACGAATACCAGAACCTCTTGGCCTACGCCAAGGCCCAGCAGCCCCCGCGGTCGGTGTGGTACGGCACGACGGAGCTGCTCAACCCTGAAGACTTCCTGCACCAGCTCGGCTCCATCAGTGTCTAGGCGAACGCCATGCAATCCGTTCGTACCTTCGCCGAAGAATGAGTGCCGACTTGGGCACAAACACAGACAATGCAAGACTTCTGGCGACTCTGCGATTACTCTGATGCAGTTTCCGCGGCGGGTCTGCAAACAACCTTGCGCTCAACGGGACTCCTCCTTCCACTCACTTTCAAACGTTACCAAGAGCTGCAAGCGGGGAGGGTTACGTGTCAAGATGCAGACGATCTTTGCTCCCGCGCTCGTTTCTTTCGTCGCTGATGCCTCAACGCTACAGATGCTGCCACTGGGAGACCAAACCAGGTTGTTGTGTCCAGGCAAAGGAGTGCTGCCAATAAATCTTGGACGCAAAGACTGGCAATGCAAGACGACTGCGGCGGTTCTGCTCCTCACCTATAACGGGGTTACATGGTTACGAGGTAACCTCTCGGACACTAGATGTTTCACATACCAAGTACGTGTGTTAGGTTCATGCGAACCTGAGCCTCCCAGCTAAGTACGGCTGAGGAGTTGAGTGGCTCACACGAGCCCAGGGAGTACCGTGGGTCTCCCCAAGTTGATATTACATTACCGTAGAACCTCTCAAAGGTTATAGGTACCGGAGGAACCACCCATTTCGAAACTCCCCTTTCCGACAGGGCTCAATCAATACACAGTCTCACTTTTACCAAGTCACAGCCGTTGGGTTCATACAAAGCCCTAGCCTATTTGTAGACAAAGCGAAAGCTTCCGTATTGTTAAGTCCGTACAAATCGTTTTATTACGATTACACGCTTCCTCTGTGTCCTGTGCTGTGTGACTCCCGTCACATGGACAGGACAGTGAGCTGAGCAAGTGTAGTTCCTTGCTCCGCCGGTGTCTGATCTTGCTAGCGGGACTCTTTCCTCTCAAACCGAGCAAGAGTTCCTGGAGATATCCCGCCGAGCCACGCGCAACAACGTATGAAGTCAAGTGGTTATGAAAGTGCTCGCACGATATCGTTGAGCACGGTTCCTGCCATTGATTCAACGATGGATCTCCACTCCTCGATCTTGCGGAGCAACATCCGAGAAAAGATTGGGACAAAAAGCACGCTTGATTGATCGATCGCTCTGAGGACTTCGCTTTCCAACACGCCTCCAACCTACCAACACTGCCCAACAACCCAAGCGCGTGACCAGGTACAAGCAACAGCCGGCGAATCATCATGAAGTCGTTCGGGTTCGCTCTCGTTGCCGTTGCTGCTGCTCTTGCGGTCACAAACGCTGTTGATCCTGTTGCTGCCGCGTAACCCAACGAAGTTGCATCAGCCCCCGCCGTCAAGCCGACGGAAGCGAGTCTTCTTCGCGGAGCGGACGGGAAGAAGGAGTTCTTTCCTTTCGCTGCATGAATCTGCATCAACAAACACTGGATCACGCGCGACAATCTTCATAATGCTGAACGAATTTGAAGACGCATCGACGAAACTCCCAACCATTTCATTGAATCCGGATCATGGACCGGTTCTGGGGCATTTTCGTAGAGATTTGCTTTACTTTGAGAATTTTGCATACTCACATCAAGATATTGTTGACTCCCTGACTTTGCACTCCAAGCCATCAAGTGAAGAGTGTCAACGATCGATCTGCCATATACAATTCCTCAGTCATCCAAAACAGCCGCGACTGCGTCCAGCATCCCCTCTTCGTATCTCACGCGAATGGACGTGCAATCAAACGAAACGCACGCAAGTGCAACTGGATGAGCGCGCGTCAGTGTGCAGAAACAAGCGAATGTCAGCACAAGAACTGGTTGAGGGCTGCATTATGCAGTGCTATATGCAGATTGACATGCAGGTTATGAGCTATTCGGGATTGCGCGCCTCTTCCATTTCATCGGAGTTGGGGTGTCGTCGCCACTGCGTCGGACACGAATAGGACGTGTGATCTCGAGCGGGATCAGCGCTCCGTTCCTCCACTCACGGTGCCAGACATCCCAGCACGTCATGGCCACACCACGGGTCTTGCGGCGAGCGCGCGTGCACAAGTAAATGCGGCTGTTCAGACTGCACTCGCCGCAGAAGTTGGGGCTTGAAGCAGCGCGCTCGCCATTCTTGCAGAGCGCTGAGCAGACTTTGCACGTGAGCTGCCGGCGCTTCGGCTGCGAGTCCTGGTTTCGCCACTCGTCCGTGATCTGGACGCGATGCCCACCACGGCTTCCAGTTTCGTCCAGTGGCGTCGGCGCGGCTCGAGATGGCACCACATCCGCCCCAAACGTGTTTCCCTCAAACATGTCTGCGTCGACGAGCTGACAAAGCTGGTGGTGCAAGCACTTGACGTACTGGACGTGGGACAGCGGCCTCGACTGCTTGGTCGCGTGGTAAGACTTGTGGATGATGTACCCATTCACGATGCCATGTCAATGAGACCCGGGGCCAACGACTTGTAGTACTTGCGGAACCGGATCGCGCGCTGGAGCGAATAGCGCTGGAGACGGAGTTGGTCATGCACGTCCACGCTCCCCATC